>BHFT01033948.1:0-25765 GCA_004320025.1 Laticauda laticaudata
AGAAGCCAAGAGGAACATACTTGGCAAATTTCAAGTTTATAGGCTTTATGGTTCTGGAGATGTTGTGATGATGTGTGAGTGGTATTTCACTTCTTTATATATATATATAAGATTCAGTCCAGCCTTCTTCAACAGAGAGCCCTTCAGATATGCTGGAAAAAATTGTCCCAGAGAGCACAACTGATGTATCTATTGGGATCTGAGGAACTCTACTTCCAACTCTTGTCGAGGACACTTGGCTGATAACTGGCTGAACCTTAGTAATGGAAGAGGCTCACGTATCTGGCTGAAAACAATGAATAGATGTTAAAATTACCAATTTATGGAAGAGAAATATGGACAAAGGACACCAATCTGCCTTTTCTGCTCCTAACAGTTGAGTGGGAATCTCTGCAGTGATATTAGCTCTGCGTTTATTATGTCATGCTTTTTTGTTGGCACACCTTTTTAATATCATTTCCTGGAGAATACGATAGAAGCAGATTATTATATTTTCATAAGCGTCTTGTTTGCTTAAGCTTAGGACAGGCTAGGCTAAACAGGCCATTTGACCTGCGCTGGCATAGCTCTAACATTCCTATTTTCTTAAGTTGTATTTCTATTTAAACAAACCATGAGTAAGCTTTTAGGGGAGGCAGGGCAGGCTCTATGTTGTAGCCTGTGAAGGCTAACAACTACTATGGTTGTGTGAAAGATGTGCTGGCTGAAAAATTCTGGGAGTTGAAGTCCACAAATTGTAAAGTTGCCAAGGTTGGAGACCCCTGTTTTAAAGCAGTAGCATCCAACCGTTTGGGCACCAGAGACCGGTTCTGTGGAGAGAGGTTTTTTTGTGGACCCAGGGGGTGTGTGGTTTCATGTATTGCTTGCATCCCATGGATGGGGCATCACTTGTGTGTGCAGATATTTTTCTGGCATGCCACAGATTGGTGCTAGTTCATGGATCTGGGATTGGGGACCCCTGTTTTAGAGACATGGACAAAATAAGGAGTTTCTGGGTTTCATCTTTGGTGATCAAGAGATTGGATAGGATTGCTTTTCAAAACTATATAAATCTACTAGCTGGATACCTGTGCTTCACAACAAAACTCTGTGATCGGGCTATGAAGGAGAAATTTGTTCCACAATCCGTTGGCTCAGTGATGGTCAGTGATTGAAACATATAAGAGAATATTGCTTCCATCACCTTGAGTCCAGAAGTTCCCTAGATGGAAGGCGTAGACATTTTGGTGAGGTGCCAATGTTTAGTACTGTAAGAAATGAAGGATTGGAACATCTACCAGTTTGAACTGAGGTAATGGAATGTGGGGCAACTAGCAGTTGGAACAGAGTTCTTCTTTTCAGGAGGAGAGGTGGAGTAGAACAGTGGTGGGATTGAAATTTTTTTACTACCAGTTCTGTGGGCATGGCTTGGTAGGCGTGGCTTAGCTTGGTGGGCATGGTGTGGCTTGGTGGATGTGGTGTGGTGGGCGTGGCAGAGGAAGGATACTGTAAAATCCCCATTCCCTCCCCATCCCACTAACCTGCTTTCCAGCTCCATTCTCCTGTGCAGGGTAACAAAAGGAGATCCAGCTGATCAGCTAGGACTCAATGGGAGGCAGAGAATGGGGGGGGGCAGTCAGAAGTGGTATTCCACACTACTCAAAATTTCTACTATCAGTTCTCCAGAACTGGTCAGAACCTGCTGAATATCACCTCCTTAGNGGGGGGGGGCAGTCAGAAGTGGTATTCCATACTACTCAAAATTTCTACTATCAGTTCTCCAGAACTGGTCAGAACCTGCTGAATACCACCTCCTTAGCATCAGAGTGTGTTAATTACTATATTAGAAATACTAATGATCTGATGGTCATTTCAAAAATCCTTTCTTAGCAAGCATCTAGAAGCCAAGAGGAACATAGGTGACAAATTTCAAGTTTGTAGGCTTTACGGTTCTGGAGATTTTGTGATGAGTGAACAGTATTTGGCTTTTTTTTCCACCTGAAGTAGAAGGAAATAATAGCGCCCTATTTCTAGCTAATGTATCATGAAATGGTAGCAGAGTCAAAAAGTGTTACAGAGGTTGTGCAAAGGAGCTTGGAGACAATGCAGTTCAAGGATTATAGGGTCCTTTATCATATTTTATGTGAAACCTGGCTATTTCAATGCTCAGCAAATTCATACATTATTTTAGGGTAAATCCAATTCTCCACCTGCGTCTAACATAGTTCCCATAATTCCTCATTTTTCTTCTCCTGGTTTTAGATAAAAACCAATCACATGAAGGCAAAGCTGCATGGAAACACTACATTACCTACAAACCTTACTAGATTTGGTCACTTAAACCTCTGGTACATACTTCAGATTATGTCACATTTGTCCTTTTCTTGTCGAGAATTTAAGTCAAATGGAAACTATAACCATACACTGTTGTTTCAGAATTTTGAAAATAGAAAGGCAGTTTATGACTAGAGTAATTTACCAACCAGAGCAAATTGCAGTACTTGGCTAGATTTAATCTGAGTATGGAAAGATTTGGTTTAGGAGCTGGGGTGGCACAGTGGTTAGACGGCAGTATTGCAGGCTAATTCTCTCAACTGCTGGCAGTTCAATTCTTACTGACTGTTGACTCAGTTTTCTATCCTTCTGAGGTCAGTAAAATGAGGACCCTGATTGTTGGGGGCAATAGATGGAAACTAATGAAGAAGAGAAGCAATGTAGAACTAAGAAGAAATTTCCTGACAGTTAGAACAATTAACCAGTGGAACAAGTTGTCTCCAGACATTGTGAATGCTCCAAGTCTGGAAGTTTTAAAGAAGAAATTGGACAACAATTTTTCTGAAATGGTATAGGGTTTCCTGCCTAAGCAGGTGGTTGGACTAGAAGACCTAGAAGACTAGGTACCTTCCAACTCTGTTATTCTATATGCTGACTCTAAACCGCTGTGATGACCCAAAGGGCCATGGCACAAAGGCCACACAGTCAAATAAACAAGAAGAGTCCCTTTATTATCTCCAACTTTGCCCCCAATGTCCAGGTTGCCTTTGGCTGGAGAAAAATTCCCAGGAACAGCCTTTGACTGGAGAAAATTCAGTCCAAAACAAGATACATACAGACTGTAACTAAAGTTCCAAACAAACCAAGCTGCAGTAATTAACCTGAAAGTAATTAACTTGTAATAACTTGAAATAACTTGTAACTTGTAATAACTTGAAAGTAATTAACTTGAAAGCATGAAAAAACTCACACAGTTGGGAAGACACCAGGAACACAAATAAGCCATGATGATACCAGAAAAATTCATGATTTGCTCCCAACAGCTTGCTTCATGCAGCTTCCCTTTTTAAACACTGTGTTCCCAGCTGCAGCTAATGAAGGGAATCAGGGCCCTTTCCTCCCCCATAAGCCATGCAACTCACGTTGCTCCCTTCTCCGTTCCTCCCTGCATGCCCTAGGATGAAGAGGGAGTGGGCCTGGGTCTTCCTCTGAATTCCCTCTTCCTTGCTCTATCTCTCCCCTGCTCTGCCCAGCCGGACTTTTCCCTTCCTCAGTTTCTTCCACAGCCAGCGGAGCCACACTCCCACTCCCTGTCAGCTGTTTGGCCTCTCTCTCCAAATCAGATTCCAACAGGGGCATGACAACCTAGAGAGGGCTGGAAAGCACTGTGAAGCAGTATATAAGCCTAAGTGCTGTTGCTAGTTACTGTTTGGATAAAAGACCATCAGAGAAACCCCAGGGCTAGTAAGATGCTCTGGAAACTTGAAAAAAAAAATCAGCAGTAAACTACTTCTATACTATTGCCAAATAAATTGTATAGCATATCCATGTAGTAAACGAGAATTGTACTTGACCCGAGGGTGGATTTACTCACAATCCCCATCAGCTACCCAGAATCCAATCAGTGGTCCATCAAACTCAATAGTGAGCTTGATGAATCATTGATTTGTGTCAGTAAAACTGATGAGGGAATCTGTGTGCAGAAGAGAGTGAAATTGCCTAGGACAGTTGTAGCTTCAGTTGTCCTATAGAGATCAGTTTCTGAACCTGACCTTATTTTATTCAGCAGGAGTCTGAAAGGGGATTCTTTATTGAACAATTGTCAGTTTCTCTCCAAGACAGGAATCTTGATGGAACAAGATTTCCCATCACGGAAGGCAACCCTACTTTAGCCCTCTCTTCTCGATAAATTGAGGGAAAGACATTGAGGGTTGAGCCATAGCTACTTGGATGCTGAAGCTAATATAAATACAAACTGTTGATTTTCAACAGTGACTTTTGCTTAGTGACTGAAGTTACAATGACCCTGAAACAAAGAGACTTTGTTTTCTACTTATGACCATTGCAGCATCCCCATGGTCATGTGATCAAAATACTGACACTTGGCAACTGAATCAATTTATGACATTTGCAGTGTCCCAGGATTGTGTGATCATTGTTTGTGACTGTCATGCTCCAGTTGGAATCTGATTCCAAGGGGAAGATCAAGCAGCTGACAGGGAGTGGGAGTGTGGCTCTGATGGCTGTGGAGGAAACTAGGGAAGGGCACAGTCCAGCTGGGCCTTCAGAAGAAGATGCAGGCCCACCCCCTCTTCATCCTAGGGCACACAGGGAGGAACTGATAAGGGAGCAACATGGATTAGGGGGGAGAAAAGGGCCTTGATTCCCTTCATTACCTGCAGTTGGGAAAACAGGATTTAAAAAGGGTGTTTGCGTACAGCACCTTTCTGGAAGCAAGTGTGACTTATCTTGGTTTCTGAAGTCTTAGCTGGGTTCTGGCATCCTCCCAACTATGTGTGTTTCATTATCTTTTGAAGTCTGCAATTCCTTATCGTGCCCTGTCTCATTAATTGCTGCAGCATGGTTTGTGTTGGTTTTTATTTATAATTTAGATGTACTTTGGGTTTGGACTAAATTTCTTCCCTTTAAAAGCTGTTCTTGGGAGAGTCTTCTTTTCTCTAGCCCATGATAACTGGACATTGGGGGCCAAGTTGGAGGAATTAAAGGGACTTTACCTACTTTTGTGACTTTGTTGCTTTTGTGCCACATCCTGGGTCATCACAGCGACCTTCTGACAAGCAAAGTTGATGGGGAATCCAGATTCACTTAACAATCTTGTCACTAAGTTAACGACTGCACTGATTCATTTAACAAATGTGGCAAGAAAGGCTTTAGTATGAAGTAAAACTCACTTAACAACAATCTCACTTGGCAACAGAAATTGGAGCTCAGTTGTGGTCATGAGTCAAAGACTGCAATGCTTCTCTTCACTGAATGCATTATTAGGGGTAATAATGCTCGAATAGATGTGCTACCCATTTATATGGGAATATCTATCCATCTTTTGAGATATTGAGAAGGAAAGCTAATTTCTATAATGGAGCAATTTATAAATTTGAACAGTATTGAAAGCAAATCTATTTCCTCAATTAATGGAACATCAACAAAACAAAGCACTGATTTTTTACATCATCAATGAATGTGTTGCGTTGAAATTTTTTTTTTCATAAAAATTGATGTTTATTTAGTGTAGTTGCAGGCATAAACCTTGTTAATCCTATCCAGCTTGAAGGAGGCAAGTGTTCCTTCTTTTGAGCCCCTGGCAAATAGACATTATGCCAATGCTCTTTGATTGGCGATCCTGCTGCGATCATGGTTTGGTCAAAGGGTCAAGAGAAGGAGAAACCTGCCACTATTTGATGGAAACTCTGACAGCTCCGATAACCAGAATTAATCCAGGCAATTGCGACATTATTCAGCAGGTGAACTCGACATGCAGAAATTGAAAGAGGCAAGTTATCAAAGGTTTCTGGCTGTGCAAAATGAGTACTTGTGTTATCGCTGTGGAGAACACGGCTTCTTCTCCAGCCACATTCGCTTCTATCAATTTGCACAGAACCCCCAAATAGAAAGCATGTGATTGAATATTAACCCCAGGAAAGACCAACACATTCAGGAATCACTTTGCAAAATCAAGCTTCGTTTGCAGTCAGGGTTTCAAACGCTGCTCCTGATGGTTTGAAACCAAGCAGACAAAAGGGTTAGTTGCACTCAAACTGACCTTCTCAACCATTCAGATCTTCATTAGAGATGCCTTTCTCTGCTTCATCAAGAGAGCTATCAAACTGGTAGGCAACAATAGCAATAGCACTTAGACTTATATACCACTTTACAGTGCTTTACAGTCCTCTCAAAATGGTTTACAGAGTCAGCCTCTTGCCTCCAACAATCTGGGTCCTCATTTTATTAATCTCAGAAAAATGGAAGGCTGAGTCAACCTTGAGCGTGGTGAGATTAGATCTGCCAAATTGCAGGCAGCCAGCAGGCAGGAGAAATAGCCTGCAGTACTGCAGTCTAACCACTGTGCCACCATGGCTCATCAAACCCCAAAAGAAGTCTTTTTCTTAAAAAATAAATAAATAAATATAAATCCCTTCAAAGCAATTGCAAAACATCTGGTCTGCCTTTGATTAGCTTCACCCTAATGGATTTCAGCAAGCACTTTATACGCTGTACATTTAACACTCTGTTTTATTCTTCATGGATTTCTCAGTGGTTTAAGCATATCTATTGTGGTTAGCCGTAGACTGTCAATTTCCATATGAAGGTGGGCAACCTGTTAAGAGAGGTTTAAAATAAATAAATCTCTTTCAAGTTCTGCGCAATTTGAGAGTTTTAGCAAGGTGAACGATAATGGTGAACAAACTTACTTCATTAATTCTATTTCTGGCCTTTTTCTGAAATACTCAAATGAAAACAATTGAGGGCATTCTAAGATTAATTTTCACTCTGATAATGAAGTTCCCCAAAGCAGAAAGAATAACAAAATGTAGAAGTAAAATTTCAGTTGGACCAGTTCTTCGTTTTCTAGCACATTTTGTTTTTTTATAGGAAAAAAAAGAGCAATTCAGATATGTTTGTTCTGCTCCTGCAAAGGTATAATTTAGTTCCATTATAAACATTCACTTGAACTTCTGATATACCATCTCAAAATGTAAATTGCAGAAGAAATACAAGTCATCTGTCCTGAGTTCCTGGGATGGATGAATGGATTTTGTGGCTCCAAAGAGTTGAAACTATTCTTCATTTGGGAGGCTAAGCTATTAATTGTTACCAATAATTATTAATAATGGCATCTTGCTGAAAGTTCCAGGCAGACGTAAGCATGCCTGTGTCCCAGGAAATATCAAATTTAAATGTTTGAAATGTATAAAGCACCATTCATAATTGTGATAGTTCAGAATATCACAAAGAATTTGTTATTTCAAAGGATTTCCTATTGGATTTTTTTTTCCAGAGCATCTCCTTTGGAGATTGACTCCAAAGGAAGGCAGGAACTTTCTCTATTTTCTTAGGCTGGTACATGCTGCACATCCTTAGTGGATACCTTTTGAAATAGAGTTCAGAATCGGAGTGATAATATGAATTAATCAGTGGAACAACTTGTTTCCCAGACTTGTGGGTGCTCCATCACTTAGAGGTGCTTTTTGCAAGAGGCAAGTGGACTTTCTTGTTTTTCTTTGAAGACATTTTGCTTCTCATCCAGAAGCTACTTCAGCCATCACTGGAAGTTTTCAAAAATAGATTGGACAACCGTTTGACCAGGATGGTATAAGGTCTTTCGCCTTGAATAGAAGACCTTTTCCAGCTTTATGATTCTATGTTCATTCCCATCAAAGACATGGCCCTAGTCTTTTTCTCCTCCAAATGAACTGATTCATGTTATTGCCTTACTATTTCTCCTTTTTCTTCAATGGCTTCCTCCTTCCTTTTCAAAATCCTTTTTGCTTTTCAAGGGATTTTCACTCCTTGGCCAAGGAGCTCAGCAAGAAGAGAATTCAGTCTTTCTTAGTCATCTTTGACCTTTTCTTATACCATAGCTGGTGAACTTCCAAACTTCTTCTTTCATGGTCAAGGTGAAGCAAGGGGCAAAACATTCATCAGATTTTCTTTGTCAGAAATCAAAACAAGTAACTGGGGTTATCAGATGCAACCGAGACCTAAGTTTGTTTCCCCAAACCTACAAAGAGATAGAAAATCACCTTAGCTATAGCATTTCGTCAGATATGGAAAATTATGCCTTTGGGGAAAAGCACAATTAGCAATGACAGTCTTGGGGGGAAAATATTTCTATTTATAACACTGGACTCAATCAAAATGAAGAACCGGAGCAAAATACTTTTATTCTGTTTTCCAGAGAAGTCAATTTTTTTTCTCTCTCCCTACTTCCATGCAAATTGAGGTCTGCAAATGAGAGGTTTTAATATATTACTGATAATGTGCAAAGGCACATTATGTCAGTGAATATTTTCTGTTATGATGAGTCCACTGCTTATTTCACAAAGGCCTTTTTAAAATCTATGATGCCATCTGTCCTCAAGTTATCTTTCTGATGGCTTTATGCCTCTGTAGTTTCATCCATACAGCATTCCTACAGTGAAGGAGCTAAACAAAAAATTAAAACAGTGATGTCCTTTAACCAACAAATGAAGAACTACTAAAGGATGTTGACACAGATGACTCAGTCTTATTATTATTTTTTAAAGCAAGTCAGAAAGAGATCATTTTTTTCTCTGTTTGGCTGGTTCCTTGATTCATCACGTTACAGTGGTTATCATTTTTATCACACAGCCTAAGTAAGTTACCAGCCATGCTCTTTTTTTGCATTTGTTGAATTACATGTTGCAATGGTGTCTTTGGCAAAAAGAAGATTATGCAAATACAGGAATTGTAATTCATAAGTCCATGTTTAGTGTGTTGTCAAAACTCAGCTATTTTTCTCAGGCAGAAAGCTAACTAAAGTCAAGATTGTTAGCATGAAGTGGAATCCTTCCCCCCCCCCCCCCCCCCCCCCCCCCCCCCCCCCCCCCCCCCCNCCCCCCCCCCCCAGCCTGACACTGAGGGTCATTTTACACATGGCATTATGGTTCAGTTTAGGGACTCGGGCACTGTCCATTCAGTCATGGAGCTCTGATTTCAAATATTGCTCTCTCTTGCTGGGGCCAACTATAATTTTCATGAATATAATAAATAAAAATATATAAACTAGAGTCCTGCCTGTGCTTCTTACCTGAGGGACATCCAAGAACTGCAAGCCTGTGAGCAAAATTCAGAATTACACACGGACCAATCTGTTGGAAAATGTTCTAACTTTCCCAGGGAAGCAAATAGATGATTAAAAAAAGGAGAAATACTCTGACAGACTGGCAGAGAGCTGAGCAAACAAAGAACAGCTTGAAAACCCAAAATAATGTGAACTTTTGTTACACGGCACGATTAGGGATTCTCCAAGAGGTTAGTTTAGTACTCCTAGCAGTCTGCTGCCCCACAGTTGGTCAATAAGTAAGTTTGCTGATTTATTTAAAACATTTTTCTAGCTGCCCATCTTACAATCAACTCTGGGAGTCTCCCAATGAGAAGTTAAAATAGCATAAAAGCAATAGTAAAAGCTCACACACTAAAAATAACAAGGAAAAAAATTTAGGGCAAATAGGACTAGAAAATCCACCTCAGAGACCTGGGACTGGATCAAGCTAGGTTCAGATTGAATTGAGTGACTACATCCTGAACGGTGTGGTGGCTGTGAACTCCATGTAGGCATCAGAAAGGGCATCCGACGAGTCAGTGCTCAGCTCCATTCAGTTACCCCATCTCCACATGGAGCAAAGGGATTAAAGGGTCATAAAAAGAAAAGGTCACTTTGACCACATCCAAAGCAGAGGTGGTATTCAGCAAGTTCTGATCAATTCTGGAGAACTGGTTGTGGAAATGTTGAGTAGTTTGGAGAACCAGATAATCCCACCTCTGACTGGCCCCGCCCCCATCTCTTCTCTGCCTCCCAAGTCCCAGCTGATTGGATGGGTCTCCTTTGGTTGCCCTGCACAGGAGAACAGAGCTGGAAAGCAGGTTAGTGGAGTGGGGAGGGAATGGAGATTTTGCAATATCCTTCCCCTGCCATGCCCACCAAACCACACCCACAGAATCAGCAGTAAAAAAATTTGAATCACCACTTGTCCAAAGTGTTTATGATGTTAGTCATCCCACCACTCATTCACAGCTTCAGAGGGCTGGTTCTGGGTAGCTTTTCAGGTCCTACTGGTTGCTGACATTCCATTTTTCCCTTTGGCCCTTACACATTTGACACATTCCAAGTGCAAATGTAAAGCTGTTTTTTCTCAAGTTGCAAATTTGGCAACTTTATTAAAGAAAATCCCCAGCTTTAAAGCAGCATGAAAAGTAATGAATCTATTGTTTACACAGCTGGTTGTTAACTGTGATTCATCTTTTAGACACCAAATGTTACTTGACAATTTTTAGCACAGTCTGAAAAGGATGTGAAGATGCAACTTTTTTTTTTAAATTAAAAAAAGCTTTATTTTGTTCCCTATCATTTGTACCCTTCGGAACCTCTGCAACAAAATTATTCCAACCTTATATTTCCATCTCCAGTTGTATATAACAGTTATAGTTATATCAATACATTATATGGGGATTTTTTTTTAAACATGGATTTTCTCCCATTATTTAAGGTGGTTCAGTCATCTAAGGTAGACTGTGGGTGTAAAACTAGTTTGAAGGAGAAAACTTAACTATGAACTAAACTTGTTATTACTGTCATTCAGTTTGGAGAGTACAGTTGTTGTGCACCAAACAGGCAGATTTACTTTGCTGGATTATTTTGAACCAGGATAATATTTTAAGTGGGTGGAAAGGTAAGTGGTCAATAACATAGTCTCTCACTCATCTGTTCTTTACTGGATTGTTCCAGAAATACAGTGGAGCTATGCACCCATGCCTCCTTTGTGCAGTCACTGGTGAGGTGTGCCTGATCAGCAGAAATACACGATCCAGCCAAGAATAGTTAATCCAAAAGTCTAATAGGGATTGGTTGGATAAGACAAACAATGACCTACAAATTCCAGCAGTTTAGAAGGGAAATCTTTGGATATCTTGAACTCCACTCAAGGCTCAGCTTACTCCAGAAGATAGGCTTAAGATACAAAAGGATCTTGATAGACTTGAACATTGAGCATTATCTAACAAAATGAAATTCAAGGGTAAGGTTCTACATGAAGGCAAGAAAAACAAAATGCACAGGTACAGAATATGTGATAGCTTGCTCAATAGTAGTAACTGTGGGAGGGATCTTGGAGTCCTAATGGGCAATCACTTAAATATGAACCTGCAGTGTGCTGCAGCTTCCAAAAATACCAACACAGTTCTAGGCTGCATAAACAGAGGGATAGAATCAAGATCACGTGAAGTGTTAATACCACTTTATAAGGCTTTGGTAAGGCCACACTTGGAATACTGCATCCAGTTTTGGTTGCCACAGTATAAAAAAAAAGATCTTGAGACTCCAGAAAGAGTGCAGAGAAGAACACTAAAGATAATTAGGGGACTGGAGGCTAAAACATGAAGAACAATTGCAGGAACTGGGTATGTCTAGTTTGATAAAAAGAAGGACTAGGGATGACATGATAGCAGTGTTCCAATATCCCAGGGGTTGCCACAAAGAAGAGGGAGTAAAGTTATTCTCCAAAGCACCTGAGGGCAGGACAAGAAGCAACTGATGGAAACTAATCAAGGAGAGAAGCAACTTAGAACTAAGGAGAAATTTCTTGACAGAACAATTAACCAGTGGAACAACTTGCCTCCAGAGGTTATAACTGCTTCAACACTGGAAGTCTTTAAGAAGAGATTGGATAAGCATTTGCCTGAAATGCTATAGGATTTCCTGCCTAAGCAGGGGGTTGGATTAGAAGGCCTTTCATCTCTGTTACTCTATTCTATTCTCAGCTGCAGAAATTTGCAGAATTTCAGAAGAATTGTGATTACTTCTTTATTTGGCTCTCTAAATATGTGATGCTTTGCTGTCCATACTTTCAAGGCCTGGGTTTTATTTGCTTTGATGAAGAGTCAAGGAGGACCAAGACAGAACTTGAAGACTTTCCTAAAGGCCTCCAAGCTTCTTTCCAATTCTGTTATTCTGGTTATCTAACCAAGAAACACTTCACAAGTAAGAAGAATATGCTTTATTTTATTTCTGTAGCCACTCATCTCAATGAGTCACTCTGGGTCATTGTACGAGGGCTATCCACAAAATAGATTATGTTTTCGTCTGTAGCAAGAAGGGGCGGAGCTAGCATGGTCATCTTTGGTCTGTGCATCCGCCACTTAGTCTGCATCTAGTCGTACTAGTAGGTGGTTTGTATTGTTGCCCGTTATTTCACAGCAAACGTTCAAAATGTGTGCTGCAATTGAAAATCCCGCGAGTTGTGAGGTGCGATCAATGATAAGGTATTTGTTGGCAAAAAACCATAAACCGATTGAAATTTTTCGGCAACTGTGTGAAGTGTATGGGGACAACATCATCACTGAATGTGCCCGCCAGATGGTGCATTAAGTTTAAAACATTGGACGTGAAAGCTATACGATATATAGGCGATGAACAGCGGACGTGGACGCACTAATACTCCGATGCATTGGACTGCATGAACTAACTGCGTCCACGAGAATAAGATGTCGTATGTACAAGATTCATGAAAACCGGCCGTTTCACAGTAACGGAACTTTCACTCTAGTTTTCCCAAATTATCATGCAGTCTTGTTGCAATAATGTTACACAAAACTTAGGTACCACAAATTTTGTGCAAGGTTGGATGCCAAAAATCTGACGAAGAAAAACCACAAGAAGTCAGCGTATGTGCATCATTGACATTCCTGTACTCTACGAACAAAGATGGAGATTCATTCTTTGATCAATTTGTAATTGGAGACAGAGACTTGGGTCAAACATGTGAACAGAGAGACCAAAAATTGCAGCTCGATGGAGTGGGGAACACCAAATTCCCCCCAAAACCACGAAAAACGTTTGCAAACGTTCTCTGCAAAGAGATTATGCGTGACCTGTTTTTTGGGATGGCAAGGTGTGCGTTCTTAATCGATTTTGCTCTGGAACAATGCGTTGCAAACAATAAACTCTGTGAGGATTGTGAAAAACATTGCAAAATCCCGAAGAAAGCATTCAGAAAAAGCGTAGAGGAAAGTTAAGCTCAAAAATTTTGTTTTTGCATGACAATGCCCGGACCCACACGGCAAATCACACTCGAGAAGTCCTGAATGCTTCAAAATGGGAGGATTTTTCCTCATTCCCCTACAGCCCCGATCTTGCGCACAGCGACTCCACTTGTTTCTGAGGATAAGACCTTTGCTTGGAACACAGCCGCTTTGACGACGATGAGGAACTACGGTGCGGGCGTGACTGGTTCCAATCTCAGGCAGGCCTGAATTTTTATGAAATGGAATTACAAAAGCTTGTTCACCGCTATGATAAGTGCCTCAATGTTGTTCGGGTGAATATGTGAAAAAGTATTCTACAGTGTACATTTCCAAGTGTAGTATAATAATTTTTTTCCTACTTTGTTTTTTATTCTCCTTATTGCCAAAACGAAATCTATTTCTGAGCTAGCCCTCGTATTCTGCATTTCAATATCCTGAGAAGATTCCTGATCTTCATTATATACACTTTTTTAGATCCCTATCTTTCTACGCCAGGATGGCATCTTGTTAACTGGAGGAAACTGAAGTCTGCAGGAATGATTGAACATAATATAGTTTTGTAATGCTTAGAACCTATAACATTATGCATTTGCTGTAATCATATGCCTGTTATATTTTTGCTCCATGGCCATCAGCTGAGAATATTTTTATTCTCCATTAAATACATAAAAAACTATAACTGTCTAATTTCCACAAAACTTTCTTAAAGGCTAGGTCACACTGGCCGACGGATGCAAAACATATTGCAAAAGGGAACACAGTGGACGAGCAAATTCTAAGGGGTGGCTCCATCCGTTTTATCCGCTCTCAAAAGTTGGTGAAAATTTGTCTAAGAACAGAACTGCGACAACAAATGGAAAGCGAACGGAACGGGGGGTAAGTCATACGATGTGGATGTTAAGCACAGAAAACCATGGTTCGGTAGGAAGCCTCTATGGATGAAAGCCGATGGGATAGCGGATTGGAAAGCGGATGGATAGACCAGTCCGCAGGGCTTCCAGGGGAAGATAAGCGAAGGCGAACGTAGCGGAAGGAGTGAGATGCGTAGGCGGCTGACTCGCTGCAATGGAATCATTGGATCAATTGGATCGGCTGACATAGCGGACATGCGAAGCGGTCACTGCTCCAAATTGCGGGAGAGATGGAAATGCGTCAGCTGCCCGTCAGATATAAAAGGAATCAGCTTGCAAGAAGTCACCAATTTCAGAGGAAAGCACCTGCTGCACATGCACTCTATGGCAGAAACACACATTTAGTGGTCCAGTCAGGAAGCAAGAAAGAAAGCTTGTGCACCTACTCCTGCCAGCCCGCAAGAAGGGACAGAACATCACGTCCACCCCCTGGCACTGACTCTGAAAGCTTGCTGGTGCTTCTGCTGCTGCTGCTGGTGCTTTGGTGTGCGCTGGTGGTGCGTGCTTCTGCTGGTGCTGGCTGGTGGTTTCTCCTGCTGCTTCGTGCTGCTGGTGCTTCTCCTGCTGCTTGCTGCTGCTAGTGATGATCCAGCCTAAGGCGCCTCAAAGCCCTGCTGCGAAAGGCCTTGAAGCCCGGCTGCCAGAGGGAGGAAGAGGCAAGGCAGGAGAAGCGGGAGAGAGGAAACAGGTTACTCCATTCTAAGACCATGAGGAGGAAGTGTCTGGAATGGTGAGGTAAGAAGAGTACTTGTGGAGAAAGGGCCCACAGATCTATCGCGACGTACAAGAGAAGCAGGAAGCTGGGAGAGACAAGCAGAGAGCCGGGCTATCACTTCAGATGACCTTGGATGGGTTGGACGTAGCTATATTGCATGAGTATAGGCAAACTGCACCTGAAGAAATCTGCGCCAGCGCTGTCAATCTCACTGGACTGGGAGATGACGCATGGCCAAGTGCACGCTCTAGGTAATGGTCCCCACCAACTGAGGAGCAGCGCCCTCTATAACCTCTTCTCTCAGACAGCCTCACAAATCTCTATTCTCTCTCATCTCCAGCAGCGAGATCAGCTACATGTCCAGGCAGTTGTCTTTGAGGCGCCCACGGCAGAGACCCACCCGAACCCATAGCCAGAGCGTGGCAACCTCTTTCCTCAATGAGTAAGCAAGAAAGAAGCAGCAGCCAAGGACGGCAACCCCAGCCCCACCCCCACTCCACCTCCACAGGAAAACAGGTGGAGCGGCAGACTGTGCAGGGCAGAGCCACACACTGTTCTTGCTGGAGAATCAGGGACACAATCAAAACCAGCACGAGATCTTCTCTCTCTAGCTGGTCCACAGTGACATACCATCCTCGAACCCGCAAGCCCTTCATCACGTACGTGAGCCAGACCCTGCATGCACTGCCCAGGCCCAGTACCAGGGTGATTGAAGGAGAAGATCACAGCACTGCTGCACCACCCCTCCAGGCCCAGCTGAACCTGCTCTGACCTCACTCCAGGACTGCTCCTCCAACCCCAGGCGATGTCACAGCCCTCTCACAGCTTTTCAAACAACCCCTCACCTACCAAGGCCTACGAGTACACAGGACTTCCCACAGCAGCAGGCAGACCTTCCCAGTCCAGGCCACGGTACATCGCACGCCACAAGCACGACCCTCCACCTCACCCAGCTGTGACAGCCCCAACAGTACACTCCTCCTTCCTCCACCCCACAGCCAAGCCCCTCAACAGAAAATCTGTCATCAGTACTGTGCCTGACATCCCAGGTCCTTGAGGAAGGGCCTCTCAACCTCACGGGACTGAGTCAGCTCTCTGAGAGCTTTCCTGCACACACCACATCCCCTGTTGTACTCTCGGGGCCAAGGCCCCAATGGCGCCTCAGAACCAGCCACTCCAGCCACAGCCACCTCCACAGTCCTGGCCGCTCGGACAGCTGAGACCATGGATATGCCTCAGAGTGACTGAGAATTGTGCAGAGACTGAGTTGTTACCTGTTCACTTTATCTTTTGCTTAAAGACACTTTACTTGTTGTCATTTTGCTTTTTTATAAAAGTCACTATCAGTTTACTTTAGCTAGTTATTAATAAAGGTTATCTCTTCATACCACACTGGTTTCTATGATTTACTTAATTAAGTGTTCGGTAAAAACTTTGAAAAAAGGGTTAATCCTTTGCATGCTTGGTTTGAGATGAGTGTAAGGATACTGTGGGATGGGTAAGGAAAGTTGTGGGATGAGGGTTGTAAGGAATAATGTCTGTGGAAAGAAAACCTCAGTGCAACATAGTGGGACTGTATGGGTCCACCCTCCCAGCTGCCCCACCTATGGTCTGTTTATCAATAACAATTCTTTCCAATTGATCAACACATTTCAAAATATAACAAGATCTTTATTAGAACCTATTCATTGTAGGACACTCACTCAACATACATGGCACAATCTCATCAGGTTGTTATGAGACAGGCTCAAGGAAACATCCATAAGCATCTACCATCTTGTCTTGCCACCTTCCACTGCTCCAGCTTGGAGAGTTGCACCAGTGTTTCAGGGTTCGCTGCTTCTTCCCTTCACGTGAAGCTCTGCTGGGGCCTTTACATCCACAGTGTCTATCAGGTTTCGTCCTCCTCCATTCACCAGGCTCCATGCCATTCCCTTGTTGATGGTCCACAAGCCTCTTCTGCACAACACTGGTTAGCGGAGGTGTGCGCATGAGATTGTGCAGGATGCAGCAAGCTTCCACGATGTCCTCACAGTCTGTGTGCAGGGTGATGCTGCATTGTGTGAGGAAGTACCTGTGAACGCTGTTGGCCAGGATGTCCAAGGCAAAAATGTTCTCCAAACCACCGTCTTGCCCTGGACAGCTCCGTAGTTGAAGATCCTCTCTTCATGGTGTGGTATCTGGAACAGTAGGGCTTCATGAGGTAGGTTCTGGAGGAGAAGGCATCATCACCCACGATGAAGTAGGGCACATCTTGTGTGTCATTGGGATAGGGGTCTGGATCTGGAAAACCCATGATGAGGTTGCTATTCCAGATGCATCCTTAGGTCACGTAGTGTTGTTATAGCCTGGCTATCTGAAGCTGACCGGTTGCCTATCGATGTACATGAACTTGCAGTCAGCATCAACCATGGCAAAGAAGATGATTACTGAAGAAGCCCTTGTAGTTGTGATAAGAGGACCCTGCGTTTGGCTGGAGCTTTGCAGGCCGCGTGCTTCCCATCTATGGCTCCAACAGTGTGGGGAAAGTTGCACCTCTTGATACCACTGTTCTGACAACTTTCCTCTAGCCTTCCTTCAGTGGTTGGGGCACTTGGAGAGCCTCCTCCACGTATTCTTCGTGATGGCCTGCACCACTTCTCTGACCACTTTTCTGATGGGTGTTGTGTGGCACCCGTCCAGCGCATACTGCATGTTTTCTGAATGTGGTTCCAGAGGGCCAGTGGCGCAGAGTCAGTGCACCTTCAGTCCAGGGTCCAGGCTGGGACAGAAGTTGGTGCTCGGCTTGGTCAACCTGGGTCTCAGACACTCAACAATTTCGTCAAACATGGCTGTGGCATTCCTCATGAAGTTGCTGCAGAAGCTACGAGATGTCTTCATTCCTCAGCTCCACCATCAGGCTTGTCATACAGTCCAAACTCCACTCTTCTCCCGATCCATCGTCAGATCCACACAGCTCTTGGACGTCTCCTTCTTCTCCTTGTGTAGAAAAGGTGAACACAGGTCTGAAGAGGGCTTCGGTGTTCTGGTGTTTGATATGATGGCAGCTACTCATAAGGATGTGCTGTGTTGATGATCCATGGTGGAGGATCAATGGATGATGTGGAAGAGCAAGACAATGGTGAAGAGGTCTGTACACCACGGCTGCTGGACTGATAGTGAGATCCAGGTGATTTCCTCCCCTTTTTATAGGAAATATCAGTTTTCCGTAGGTGTCCTTCCACATACTCTAGGCATACTCCAGACATCTAAATATCTGAGATACGCCCATATGACAAACGTTTTGTCTGTTTTACATTTATATTACGAGATGCATCCGCTTACATCCTTTCTATTTCCGTTGCTACTAACGCTGTGTGGACGTTCCGTGTACCTTTGCATTTCTCTCTCTTTCCGCTTTCAGCTGCAGTGGATGTTAGTTGAGGGGATGGCCAGATTGATGCCGAGAGGATACAGCAGACTGTAAGGGATAACACGGACGGTAGAACGTTTGTTGCCCATATGTGTCGCAGAGTACTCATTGTACGCGGCGGAAAGTTCATCCGCTTCAAAAAGTTTTGTGCAGCTCAAAACTTTTTGAGCGGATGAAATAGCATAACGATGGATGTTTGACGGATAGAGCATATGAAACACGTACGCAGTGAGTACACAACGGATGCATCGCGTTTTCAAACGGGTGGCAAGCTTTTTTGTCCGTTTTACTTCCTCTTTGCATCCGTTGGTGCAGTGGAACATGGGCTTTAGTAATTATTAAGAATATTCTCTCTCTCTCTCTCTCTTAATTTTGCCATTAACATCCCTTCTTGCCCTTGGATCCCTCATTCTGAATGCATATTTGTGGGCAGGCAATAACAATCTGATTTTGAGAATAGGGGAATTTGAGCAAGCTGTCCTGAGAAATGAGCAAAATGCTCTTTTTTATTATGATGCACACATTTTACTTGCCATGAATATTTTACATTGCATTTTGATCACAAACAAAAGGCTAGGAATTAATCCTCTTCATGTTTCATTATCTCAGCTGCATGAAAAATAGTAATATTCTAATGCTCCTGGAGCAAGTCTTCTGTTTTTCTATTTTTTTCCTTTTTTGTTTCATACATTGCTCTCTTCCTTATTCTCTCCTCTATTGTTAAAATACACTATCTGAGTTTCTGAGGGCAGAAAGGGTCTCTTTGTTTTTATCTTTGTCTTGCTTACTGGATTTGAGAAAGAAAAATGTACATTGTTAGCACAGCTTATGCTATTAAAAAAAAACAAAACAGCAATATTCCACTTCTCCTATTTCATTTAAAGCAAAGGAAGTCTAGTCGATATGAACCAAGGTTCATGTTTGACAGTTTTGTCTATTATATACCAGAAAATACAGGTGGACAATTGAAGAACTTCAGTGTTGTTGTACCTGAAATTTAAACAGCAACTGTAGGCCGGAAGAAATCTGCTGACATTCAAATGTGGTCTCAGATTGAAAATATACAATATATTCCCAGAATAACTAAAAGGTATTCCCTGCCCAATCATATCTGATTCTAGGGGTTGATTTTTAGCCAAGAGAGGCAGCATTGTCCAAAGACATTTCCCTGGTCATGTGACCAGCTCGACTCTACGTTAATGCGTGTGGAATGCTGTTACCTTCCCACCGAAGTGGTACCTATTTGTCTACTTGCATTTGCATGCTGTGGGGCAGGAATTGAGGCAGGTACTGGGAGCTCACCCATTCTTGCGCATTCAGGTCTCGAACCCAGGCTGTCAGCTTTGCTGACAAGCTCAGCAACTTTAATTGGTGAACCATCATACCCTGGAATAAATAAACACCTTGATTAACTGCAGTATTGTCTTAGAAAGCACAATTTTGGTCCATGTGTTTAACTGGTTGACCTTTGATCTCCCAAGATGCTGGAACAACTGTTCTCATTTCACTGTATGATTTTGACCAAGTCCTCTGAGAACCTAGGGCAATTAAGTTTGCCCTAAATTAATTAATTTAGGGCAATTAATTAATCTCCCATTGCTTCCTCTTACTTTAGCATGCAAGTCCCAAATCTTTTCAGCATATCTACTTCCTGGTATGTCTTTTTTACGGCTGACAATTAAAGATGTGAAACAATGTTCTGTATTTAGCACAGTAACAATGCCCCACTTAATTCCATTTCATTTTGCTTTTTTTGCTAGCTAAAGCCCACATTTATTTCTTCCATTTAGATCTAAAAATATATTTTTGTGTATTTTTTTTTTAAAAAGAAGCTCTTCCAGAGTTTTCTTGTCATTTATAAATAGCAGCACTTGTTAATTCCTCCTCAGCTTTTTGGATTCATCTGATTAGCCAAGATTTTGGAATATAAATGATTTTTGCCAGCATTTGTTGATATTCACTTCTATAGGATCTGATGGCATTCTTACTTTGTTGCATCTTCTGCATCATACTGTGTTTTATTACATAAAAATGTAATCAGAAGAAAAGAAAAGCATTTTTGGAAAAATGTTACTGCCAGCTCATTTTTCCATCTAGATATGAGAGGAACAAATCCATTTACCAAAAGCCATGGTTGAATAAGACAAAGTTTTTCTTCAACTCTTACAGCTTAGTGACCTGTTAACCATAGTTTATAAACCACAATAGTTGGGTTTATGGAACTTGGTAAACTAAACCCATGTTTATGGCTGAACATGTTGCATGAACCAGAACTGAGATACCATATATTTTCCCTTTTTGGAAATTATTTTTCTTCCTAGCAGTTCTTCTTTTCAATCAAGGAAATATCAGCTTTCCTCACCCACCTCACCAATTATTTCAAAATCTGACCTACTTTGTATGCTCCTCCCTCCCTCCTCCCCTCCCTCCCTCCCTCCCTGTATCTACCTTCCTTCCTATCTTCATACCTCCCTCCTCTCATTTCTTCCTTCCCTGTATCTACCTTCCTTCCTATCTTCCCTTTCCTTCCTTCCTTCCTTCCTTTCTCTCCCTCCCTCCCTACCTTATTCCTTCCTTCCCTGTATCTACCTTCCTTCCTATCTTCCTATCTCTTTCTTTCTTTCTTTTTTCCTTCCCTCCTTCTCTTCCCTCATTCCTCCCTTCCCTGTATCTACTTTCCTACCTTTTTCTTTCTTTCTTTCTTTCTTTCTTTCTTTCTTTCTTTCTTTCTTTCTTTCTTTCTTTCTTTCTTTCTTTNCTTTCTTTCTTTCCTCCCTCCCTCCCTCCCTCTTTCTTTCTTTCTTTCTTTCTTTCTTTCTTTCTTTCTTTCTTTCTTCAAATCATTTAAGAGCATTTGGGATCCAATGGTACATGGTCCGTTTTTTAGATAGAGGCCATTTGTTTGCACCTGTTTCATTACGGCTGTCTCTGTTTTGATAAGCCACCTTGGGTTCCCTTGAAATAGATGCAAAACCGCAGGACAACAAATAAATAAAGCTGAAAGTAATCGAGGGCCCATCTCAACCTCACGGCATGGGCCTTTGGCACCAGCTTCAGTTTCCAAACCCAAATTATAAAAGTCCAGGCTGTTGGAAACATATTATCCCAGTCTAAAAGTTAACAGACCTGGCTCTACCATGAATTAGAGATGAATGATTAAAGCAATGGATTATGAGTGTAATGGAAGGGCAGCTAACTGTAGTGAATTAATTAAGTTGGTTATTTTTACAACCCAAGAGTGGGAGGTCGGCCTGAAGTGCTGAAATAACTTAGCTACCCTTGGGTACCATGTACCTTGACATATGCACAGAAGAAGAATTGCCTTTTTAGCATGGTCTTAATAAATAGAATATAATTATGGAAGGAAACAAGAGGAGAAGCAGCTTAGAAGTATCAGATCTTTGCTTTTTCAGAAGGGCTATCTCTTTTCCCTTTTCCTTTTTGAACTTCTTCCTCCTTGCCATTTTCTTTTTTTGCCAAATATTATATGTTCAAGTGAGATAGATTCCACTATTTTTTTTCTCTGTTCTTGTAACAATGGAAACAGCTTAGCAAATTTAAATAATTTTATGTCAAATATGTCTGTCTGAGGCTGTAATTTGCATGCTGTATTCCCACTCAATGCCATCTGAAGTAGCTGAGATACCTTATCTCACCCTGAAAGCTGGCATTATAAAGACCTACTAAAAATATTACATACATTTTGCACTGCATTCTTGGGAGTTATTTGATGTGGATGTTTTTTTTTTTAAGAATAAGGTTAGATATGCTCTGGATACAGGTAACATTTGTCTGATCTCTCTGATTTTTTTTCCTGAGAAGAACTTCATTTAAACATCTTGTTAAAGTAAAAAATGTTTAAAATCAACATTTAGGAGAATGGATGGAGCTCATCTATGAATGTATTTTTTTCTGGGTTCAAGAGAATCTCAAACCTTTTAATGTCTGAAAACCTCTGTTATGAATTTGACTTCAGGGATTCAAAGAGAAATTTAAAACTCTAACAAGAATAATAACAGAATCACAGTTGGAAGGGACCTGAAGGTCTTCTAATCCAAACCCTGCTCAAACAGGAAACTTCAGACAAATGGTTGTCTAATATTTTTTTAAAAGTCTCCAGTGTTGGAGCAACCAAAACTTCTGAAGGCAAGCCATTCCACTGATTAATGATCTAATAGTCAGGAAATTTCTCCTTAGTTTTAGCTTAGTTTCCATCCATTGCTTCTTGTCCTGCCTTCAGGTGTTTTGGAGGATAAGTTGCCCTCTCTTCTGTCAGGGTTCCGACGGATGCCCTAATTAATTCATGAACCTCGAGCCAAGTTTCAAAAGAAATCCAATTATTTATTAGGAGCAACATGTCGACACTTTTCCCAAGTGCAGTTGGCTCTGCCCTATGTAATTTACTGCCCACCTATGCCCCTGTTTCCCCCTTCCTCCCAGGGCATGTCATAAATCACATTCTCCACAAAGCACTTTTGTGGGCTATGGAAAACACACCTCTCTGGCTGGCTCTGGTAACCTGGGACACAATCTGGAGAAAACTATGCGTGGAATGTGCTTCTGGTCATAGCAACATAACTGCTCCAACAGATCTCCCCCTCTCTTTATGGCAACTCGAGAGCAAGCCAGGAATGCTTTATGAGTTGACATCTTCTTTGTGGCAGCCCCTTAGATATTGGAACACTACTATCATGTTACCCCTAATCTATTTCTAATGTATAAGCTTCAAACGTGCTAAGTCTAGAACTCTAACATGGATGTGGCCTGCATAGTTCAGTTCAGAATATGAAGTGGTTACTAGTCTTTCATGCGTCTTATAAACCCCTGCCATATCTAATTCAATACTCTTGACCATCCTGGAGAGATTGTGGGATCTAAAATCAGATAATCAAGAGAGATTGATTCACTGATGTAACTAGTTAATTGACAGCATCATGAATGAGTCATCTTCATGTTCATCTCCTCTGCTGTCAAATTAGAACTTTTAGCAGTCCCAGCCACTTTAACCAGTGAGCAATGATAGGAATTGTATTTCAACAGTATCAGGGAGATTACAGGATCCTCTTTGTTGAAACAAAAGCTGTAGCTAAAAAGGGAGTATTTCTGAATCCAGGGGACCAAAGCAGTTATGAGAAAAATCACAAAATACAACTGGAGACAGTAAACAAGAGCTTTATTATTCAGCTTTTGCAGAAGGAAATGCTGCTAGCAGAAGACATCTTTCCCAGGAAGGCTGGGAAATATATATACAGGTTCAAATGTACAGTCTCTGCCTCTTTCTTGGGTTCACAATCTATCCAACTATGTAATTTCCTATGCCACACCCAGAGCGTACCACTTGTTTCCTTTTCTTTAGAAACCACCCTTGTTCTCATGGCATCTTCCTGTTATGTTCTTCTGAACACAATGGATTATTAACCAGTTCCGTTCATGTCAAGACAGCCTAGTATTCCTTACATGAAATCTCAAGCCAAATAAAAAACCCCATTCCAGCCAAGGACATAATATTTTTAACTTTGCAGAATAACAAATTACAAAAACATGAAATGCTTATATAAGCATTCAGATATTTTTCTAGAAAGTCACTTTACGAACATAAATGGTTCTATACTTCTCTTTGGTTCTATACTTTTGTAGGTGTAACAAGTAAATATATACAGTAAATATATGTGTTTTATTTCCACATATAAACAGCAGTGGTCAATATTTGTCCAAATCTTCATACTAGTTAAGGGGCTGTTCCCTTCTTCTAACATTGCCAAAAAAAGACATAGTTCATTTTTGTCTTCATTTTTACTGGATGTGAACTGGAAGTGTTTGCTTTTCCCAAGTGCTTCCAGGTTTTATGCTGTTGGTACCACATGCATAATCATCATCAATTTAACATGATTTCTTATGTGCAATTCAGCCAACTATGATCACAGCTAATTAGTGGTTAGTGGTACAATGTGACACTACATCAAATGGTGATGTGGAGACAGTTGTGTATGTAACAGCACTTATCCTGGTAGGTCTTAATTGCTGAAGGACACACCTGGTGTTCCTACACTGCTACTAGATAACTTGCTACCCTAAATTAAAGTGTAAGGTTCTGGAGGAGATTCAACTGCTAGACTATTCAACTTAGAAAGGGAGAGGGCCTTAGCTTCATGGTGTCCTTGAGCACTCAAGACAATTCTGTTGTGACACAATTTTTTAGGTTGAATGAACATTACAAAATCTCAAGGCTCTTTCATAACTGCTACATGCTACCTTCTTCCATTTTATAGGCAGTTCCTGGATATGGGCATATTGGGTATAGTCACATATCATGCTAAATTATATTGTGGTTCAGTTATGCATGTTATCCAGAAACTGTACTAAAATGGAGAGTATTAAACATATTTAGAAATCAGCATTTGTTTCAATAAGAATGGAACCTGTTGAACAGATTCTAATGGGGAGCTAAAAGTAATATTTTCTGGCTGCTCCAGCTAGAACCTGGTGGCAGAAACAGCTGCTAAATAGAAATGTTTCAGCCATTTCAGGCTTATCTTTATTTTGGATCCAATGAGTTGGGAAATAGAATAATCTCCTCAGG
The DNA here is from genome assembly GCA_004320025.1 of Laticauda laticaudata. Lineage (NCBI taxonomy): Eukaryota > Metazoa > Chordata > Lepidosauria > Squamata > Elapidae > Laticauda > Laticauda laticaudata. Next base: position 24,654 of record BHFT01033948.1, read on the forward strand.
TCCATTCAAGGTACCTTTGATTTCATGCGCCAGGATTTTGTTGCTTTTAAAATTATTTGTTTGAAAAAAGGAAAATAAAATAAGTGGAAGAGGAATATTTGACACAATAAAGCTGACTGGGATAACAGCCAAGGAAAAGATTAATTAAAAACATCTATAGTTAATGTTAAAGACAATATGAAAACATACCTATCAATAAATTTAAAGGATGTCTCCATCTGAAAACTATGAGAAATTAATAGCCACTTGTGATTAAAGAAATGGAATCCTGGGTGGATTTTCATGCAGATAGGAAACTAATTTTTACTGAGCTAGGGTATTTTACCATCTGGCCCATGACTGAAGGATACTGACTGGCAAAACCTTTCCATACTCTTAGATGGAATAGGCAAGATTTAACCTATGACATTCAACATATGCAACCTATACTCTACAACTGAGCTGTAACCCCATATTCAAACATAAGAATTAGGCTGTTATCTACTTTGTCAAATGCCTTACTGAAATCCAAGTGCAGAGAAGAGCAGCAAAGATGATTAGCAAACATACTGAAGAATGGTTTCAGGAATTGGGTATGTTTAGCCTGGTGAAAAGAAGGACTAGGAGAGAAATGATAGCAATCTTCCAATATTTGAGGGGCTGCCACAAAGAAGAGGGGGGTCAACCTATTTTCCAAAGCACAAGAAGGCAAGGCGAGAAAGAAAGGATGGAAACTAATCAAGGAGAGAAGCAACCTAGAATGAAGTAGACATTTTCTAACAGTAAAAACAATTAACCAGTGGAACAACTTGCTTCCAAAAGTTGTGATAGTCCAATACTGGAAGTTTTTAAGAAGAGATTGGATAACTATTTGTCTGAAATGGTATAAGGTTTCTTGCCTAAACGGGGTTAGACTAGAAGACCTCCAAAGTCCCTTCCAACTCTGTTAAATATATCCCTATAGGAACAAGAAAAGCATTACAATTGCATTGGGGAAATTAATATATTGATATTAGATAACACATCAAAGTTCATAATTTGGTATTTATATACCATTTTATATATATATATAAACCAGGAGCTGTGAGACCCACATCCATACAGAAGCCTGATGATGGCAGATGGGATTCTGC
>BHFT01033949.1:0-31451 GCA_004320025.1 Laticauda laticaudata
TCCTCCTCCTCCTCTTCCTGCTTCTCTTCCTTCCTGTTCTCCTCCTCCTCCTGCTTCTCCTCCTTCTCATTCTCCTTTTCCTCCTCCTCCTCCTCCCTTCTTCTCCCTCTTCCCCTTTCCTTTCCCCTTCCTTACATTTGAAAAAAGAACAGTTTTATAACCTAGGTTTCAAGTAAAATAATATAATAATTTGTCAGGAACAGCATTTTGGAGCATGGCAGAGAAGTAGGATATAAGCAAACATTGGAAAAGCTTGCCTTTTATTCATAAAAAAAAGAAATTGATTGAAGAAACAATCTGTAGAGGGGGCAAAGGAATTTTGCTTAGTCTGTATGCTCATAAAACCTGAGTGTCAATCAAGAAGCTCTTCCATTTTTTCTCTTGGATAGGCCAGGGAATAATAAATTTAGCTTGAATGTACATTTATCTAGTGTTTATTTTTAAACCAAAACTCAATTATCCTTTGAAGATTGCACTTTGCTGAAGTTTACAGTGTAGTTTGCAAATCAATAAATAATATGTTATGGGAAAAGGCTGCAATCAAGTAATCATATATTCATAAGCATCACATACAAATTTATTCTGTGAAATGCTATGTGTAAAACCGTAAGCATAAATAAGCATGCACCACAATGCCAACTGCTATAGAAATGAAGCAAATACCCAGCTGAGGGATTGAAAAGAAACTGAGTAGGCAAAAGTGAGAAAAAGAAGAGCTGAGCTTGGGAGAATCCCCTTAGTATCGTGGCATCACTTGAGAGCTACATAATCAGGAGTGATAGTTTCACTCCATAGCTGCCTGAGCTTCAGTGAGATCAGGCTGAAATCCTTGCTTTCTGGCAAGGATTATAACTTGCCTAATGTACTAATGGGAGCAGAGTTAAAAGAGCAATAAGCCTAGAATCCTTACATCATCACAAGTGAATTAAGTGCAACCTTCCTTAAATTAGGAATTAGGATGAAACATGCTAGCCCAGGGCAATAAATAGTCCTGAATTAGTTGGCTTATGTCAGTGAAGATTCTCAATCATCCAGGTAGACTTGCCTGAAAGATGTCTGAAGTTGCTTGAAGGTTGAATCGTTTGAACAGGACTAATTTCATTTTTTGCTTTGAAGTGACAATTAGGCCAGTTGCAAGGATTGCAATGATTCAACCTTCAGACAACTCTACCTGGATGGTTGTGAGCCTTCATCAACATATTGAAATGCATTTTGGGGTGGAAACCCCCTGAGATTGGTGTGGTGGGAGTTGGCACATTCCACTGACTCTCTTCCTAACTGTCTTCTGACAATAGAATCTATAGATGAAACCAACCACCACAGTGGGCTTTTAAAAACCCTTCCTCAAATAAAGCCGCAACTTTTGTGTCAAACCACAAGCATTACTGCCTTGCCGTTTCTTTCTGAATGATGTTGCAGTGAGATGTTCCTGTTTCTTGAAGTTGACTTTTCCCATCCAGAGCTGCATCTTGACTTCTAAATTATGCAAATGTATATCAGGAGAGGAGCAACTGATTCCCCCTCTTGTCTCCTTGAGTATTTTTGATTCCTTACTTATCCATGTATCCTTCCTTCCTGCCTGCCATCTAGCCATCGTTAATCTATCAACTATCTATCAATCTATTTATCTGTCTATCTATCTATCTATCTATCTATCTATCTATCTATCTATCTATCTATCTTCTATCTATCTTCTATCTATTTATTTATCTATCACCTATCTATCAGCTATCGATCATCTATCTCTATCCACCTAACGAACCATCATATCTTCTCTTTCTTTCTTTCTTTCTTTCTTTCTTTCTTTCTTTCTTTCTTTCTTTTTCTTTCTTTCTTTCTTTCCTTCCTTCCTTCCTTCCTTCCTTCCTTCCTTCCTTCCTTCCTTCCTTCCTGCCTTTCTTATTTCATTAATCTATCATCTAGCTGTCAGTCTGCCTCTCTATCTCTTTCTGTCTGTCTGTCGATCTACCTATCTACCTACCTACCTATGTCTTATCTATCCCCTACCTATTCTCTATCTATTTGAAAAACTTTTTCAAGGACAGATGTACAGCATGTGGTTTGCATACTCTCTTAGTTTGCAAGGATGGTTTCTTCCCGGCCACATCCCATCCCATCCACCACATGTCATGTCGCCAATACAAATGGTTGATTGTGTGGCAACTCTCCTCCTCTTTTAGACCCTTTCTAAAGGTCTTTTTGTTAAATACACCCAGACACCATTTGACAGATGAGTGGCTAATTGCTCTGCGAATTACCTCCATCGATTCCTGTTTCATGTTGCGCCAAACAAACAAAAGATATTAATGCTTTGGAGAGGGGGAAAAAATGAACCATGACCTTTCTCTACAAACACAGCTTGCGGCCTCTGATTATTGGTGATTCCAAAGAGCAGCGGTCAGTCACAATCGCTGTAACTCTATGATCACTATAATAAGCTTCCCTGACCTTCTCTGCCATGTTAAGTGGTTTAAATTTATTTGCCCAACAATACCGAAGCTTTCATTTAAAGTCACAGAACAGCCAGTTCAACGTTAAGAGGCCACAATGGGGGTGAGTTGAGGGGTGGGTTGCCAGCTATTTATGTACTTATTTATTTACTTTGGCACGCATCGAAACTTTGCATGGTGAGATGTCCATATATCATGACGCTAAAATTGCAATGGGGTAAGGCCATCCTAAACCATGATTCCAACTATGATCAAACCAGAGGTTCTGAAAACTTCTAAAATTCTTCAGAAATGGATCAAGAGCAGGGGTGTCATACTCTATTTCATTGCGGGCGACATCAGGGTTGTGTTTGACCTCAGGGGGTCATGGTGGGCATGGCCAGGGTAAGCATGGTCACTCATGTTGGGGGCGCCTGTGCTCTGCCAGTGAAAGTGGGCTCCGGAGGTCCTTTTTGGCTGCAATGGCCTCCTGCAGCCCTTTGCCAGCAAAAACAGAGTGTGATGACCTAGGGCATGGCACAAAGGCCACACAGTCAGATAATCAGTAGGAGTCCCTTTATTAGCTCCAACTTTGCCCCCGATGTCCTGGTTACCTTTTGGGCTGAAGAAAAACTCTCCCAAGAACACCCTTTGGCTGCAGAGAATCAAATCCAAAGCATGGTCAACAAAAACTGTAACCAAGTCTAATCAAGGCAAGATGAGGTAATTAGTCCAAGAGGACAAGAGAAGGAATTCCAAATGTGAAAGAATGGCAGTAATTCAACCTGGTTGGGCGGATGCCAGGAACACAGATAACCAAAGTCAATACAGGCTAAACTCATGTTTGTTCCCAGCAGACGCTGCACTTAGTTTGCATCTCTTAAATTCTCATTCCCAGATGTGGCTAATGAAGGGAATCAGGGCCTTTTCCTCCACTGTAAGCCAGACAATCCACATTGCTCTCTTCTCCATTCCTCCCTGTGTGCCCTAGGATGAAGAGGGGATGGGCCTGGATCTTCCTCTGAACTCCTTCTCCCTTGTTCTACTTCTTCCCTGCTCTGCCCAGCCGGACTTTGCTCTTTCCCAGTTTCCTCCACAGCCAATGGAGCCACACTCCCACTCCCTGTCAGCTGCTCATCTTCCTCCTTGGATTCAAACTCTGATAGGGGCATGACACAGAGCTTGGGAGTGCCATGCACAGCCCTCCTGAGCTCCATTTTCACTGGCAGAGGCACTGCAGGCCAGTCCTTTGCTGTTTCCAGAGTGGCTCCATGGGTCAGATCTAAGTACCCTATGGGCAGGATCATGCCCACGGATCTCGAGTTTAACACCTCTGATCAAGAGGGTCAACATGAAGGTAGAAAGAAGATGGTGTCTCTCCATCCTTTCTAGGGTCTCCTTTTTATTGAGCATTGTTTCTTCTTGCTGCAAACAAGAGTAAGTGAATAAGTAAGGCCAGTTTAAGGACAAGTCTTTCCCCAGGCTGAGAATCATGGGGAAGAGGGGAAAAGACTCATCTCCCATTTTTTGCCACCTCTCTAGGGGTATGGAAGGGGCTCAATAAACTCCAGCTAGTAAAGGAACAGTATAATAACAGCTGTGAGATTGCTGTAAGCCCAAAACTGGAAGAATGAAGATAGCCCTACAGAAAGTGAAATAATAAGGAAAATATTAGTCTGTGCAGAGATGGGCAGGCTAACTTTAGAAATCAAAGATAAGAGTGAGACAGAGTATTGTGAAGTCTGGAGTAAAATGTATCCATGGCTGGAGTCAAGGAAAAAGAAAGAAAGGGTTGATGCTTTATAGGAATGAAAGTTAAAGTTTTGTAAACCAAAGAGAATGGAATATAATGAACAAATATGAGATGATACGAAGGCATGAGTATAAAAGATGGCTGTAAATATGTAAATAATTGAATATCAATGTAGATAAATGTAAATAGAAATAATATTCAGCTAGCACTATACTAATAACATAAAGGAAAAAGGAAATTAACTGTTATGTGTATCTCTATACTATAGCTTGTGTGGCCAAAATGATGGTGAAGAAAGTCGCACTGTGTTCAATTGTTTTTTTAAAAAATAAAAATAAAGGCCAGCTGGTGGTATTAGATTCAAATATGAGATTGAGGCTCCATCTTCTTGAGGTTCAGTCAATGACAATGAAGTTGCACCTATACCTTTGAGCCATGTATCAGTGTTGCATGCACATACAAAGGAGTAGGGATTCGATCACATGGTTTCAAATTGTACTTCACATTTCGAATGGGGAAAAAGTTGTATATAAGTTATTTATCTGGGGAACTGGGTCTTTTCTTTTCTTCCCCCCTCTCCTCCTCTCCCCTCTCTCTCCTCTCCTCTCCTCTAGAGGTGCAGAACACTGGGGGCAGTGTTAAAAGAGACCTCAGCCTAGAATCCTTACATAGTCACAAGTGAATTAAATACAACCTCCCTTGAATTTCATTGGCCCTTATCTAGCACCAAGCAGGTTGATTGAGAAGATTCCTGTGAATCGGCATGAGTAGCAATAAATCAATTTAATTGGACCTTCATGTGTAGACCTGATCTTTTGTGCCTGACAAACAGTGATCTATCAAATTATTTTTAATGACTTGTAATAAGATCAAAGTGAAATCTGGAGCTGTTCTCCAATTAACAGCAATTTCACCTGTAAAAAAAAAATGTTGATATTTCCTAAAAGGGTGCAACAGGTAGAACAAAAAGTCCCTCTTTGATGGAGATGTGCAGTTCAGAATGCAAAAATAGATAAATAAAATAAATTAACTCTTATGATAGCTTTCCATTTTTACCTTCCAATATTGTTTTTCTTCTGTGAGTGTGTTTAAGTTTGCTTCATTAACTTCCCAAACCATATAATCATAATAATCCTTGTCCCATAATCCTTATCTATCTGAGCCATTTTTTGGTGGGGGGGAATGAGAGAAGAGGTTCCAGTGCCTTAATTGTCTCTGCAACTCAACCCTGCTCCCAAAAAGTAAAATAAAATATGAATCAGAACAATCATAAATCCCCTTCCTCTTTTACACTCAGTGTTTTATTTCCAGAGGGTTAATGATTGTTCTTTTTGGAAAATAGTTTCACTTTTTTAGAAAAATCAAATTGATATATAGACTATACTTACATTTTTTAAATTTCATTTTTCATCTCACTAACTCCCCCTCCCCATTGCAGTTTCGGCTTGTGCTTTTTCAGGTAAATCACAGCTCCAAGTCCTTTAATAAAGTGATTTTCTTCCCATGGTTGGTCTTTCTGAAGCACTAAAACAACCTTATCTATCAAGTTTTCGTGTTTGCATAATAAACCATACAAAACAGCCACTAAAAGCAGTTTGTTATTGCTTCTAGCAACAGGGCTTATGATAGGAGTGGCAGATCCACTCCCATTGGTAATAATCTATTGATCAGGAACAGGAAAAAAAAATAACCAGGCTAAAAAGTAGATCATTAGGGGGATGATTTTCAAACTTTCATACCTCTGAGAAGTCGCCATCTTACTTTCCAAATAAATCTGTGTATGACTGACTGACTCTGGGCAAAGTGACCAGCTCTGAGGAATGTACAAGAATAAAAACAGAGGCAAAACAAGTCAATCCATATAAACAATGAACGCTAACTCAGAGATAAACTCCCATGTTCTTCTAACATAGTAATGTTCTCAAGGAGTTATCCATTCAGCCATACAAAACCTGGAAAAACAGCCAATTCTTAAGGGGTCATCTAAAAGGGAGGGTGGTAATGTTTGGACTTCAGTATTAACTGTGTCCTTATGTTTTTTTTTAATTGATTATGTTGATGTCAACTCTTAGGAACCACACAAAAAAATGATCTCGATGATGATCTGTGTCCAAACTGGTCTTTCAGGTCTTCCCACTGTGCATCCATTAACCAAGTGTAAGTGTGTCCATCCACCTAGCTATTAAATAACAGAATAGCATTAAATAACAGAATAAGAAGAGACCTTGTGGATCATCTAGTCCAACCCCCTGCCCAAGCAGAAGACCCTACATCATTTCTGACAGATGGCAGTCCAGTCTCTTTTTGAAAATTCCAGTAATGAAGCTCCCACAACTGCTGAAGGCAACTTCTGTTCCATAGGTTGATTGTTCTCCCTGTCAGAAAATTTCTCCTTATTTCCAGGATGAATCTCTCCTTGATCAGTTTCCATCCATTATCTCTTGTCTGGCCTTCAGGTGCCTTGGAAAATAGGTTGACCGCTTCCTCTCTGTGGCAGCCCCTCAGATATTGGAACCCTGCTATCATGTCTCCCCTGGTCCTTCTCTTCACTAGACTAGCCAGGCCCAGTTCCTGTAACCATTCATCATATGTTTTAGCTTCCAGTCCCCTAATCATCCTGGTTGCTCTTCTCTGCACTCTTTCCAGAGTCTCAACATCTTTTTTATAGTGTGGTGACCAAAACTAGATGCAGTAGCCTTAAGTGTGGTTTTATTATTACCTCACTTGATCTTGACTGAATCCCTCTGTTAATGCACTTTAGGATTGGATTGGCTGTTTTGCTTTCCACTACACACTGTTGGCTCATATTTAATTGATTATCCTCTTCATTTTCCTTCATCTTGTTCATTATTTGATCTTATTTCTTAAAAGAGAGTGGAAGACTGGAAATGTTATTTCATTTAGACAGAAGACATGGAGGTTATTTTTAGAAGAATGATGGCTTTATGAAGGGTGGAATTGAACAGTTGTCAACACTTGGATGAGCAGTTTCATACATTAGTCTAATCCTAAACAGTCCATGATCTGTGAGTAGACCACTTATAGCTCCCCGAACAAAGCAAGGAGACAAACAAAGGAAGAGGCTTATCTCAGAAACATATTAGAAGAATTTACTTTTTGTAAAAAAGTTGTTGTGTAGTGCATTTTATTTGAATTTTCCACTGGGAAAAATTATCTACCAAAGGGCAGGGAAAGTCATATTTATGCCATATAATGCAGCCAACCATTATTAATACGCCAAACTAGTTTGTCCCTTGTAGAGATGTCAGGAAAACTGTTAAATAGAGTTGAAGAGTTGCTTGAAACTCTGTGTAGATGGGAGAAATTGAAATTGTTTCACCATGTAGCGGAGTGAATCATTAACATATTTCACTTCTGCTATGGTATTCATCTGTCTGTCCCAAAGGTCCACCCCCTCCCTTGAAACAAGGGGATAGTAAATCCATTACTTTCATTTTATAGAAGTATGGAAATTGTACAAATTTATGCAGCTGGTGAGTGGCAGAAACAGTAATGGAACCTAACCATTCTCCCTGGAGTAAAACCCCAATCAACGCCTTTCACTATTTCTTGGGGCTGTGACTATGTTGTTGATTTATTCAGTGGGTTAGTTGGTTAGTTGGGTATCAAATTTATCTTCTTATTCTCCACTATAAAATTAGCTTTCCTGAGGCCTTACCAGGACACACTGTTGGAGATCTTGCCTTGATTCTGATCTAGGAAAAAAACTCCTCTGAAGTATTTTTTTTAAATTTTCTATTCTTTTGTTTTATCTACACCTTTAAGTTGTATCCGTGTCTCTTTCTCTTTCTCTCTTTCTCTCTCTCTCTCTCTCTGTGCAACATTTTCGTACCACTTCGTACTCTTTTTCTGCCCAATGTTCCTTACTTCAAAAGATGAGATAGGTACAAAAACAAGCAATTATTATCAGTTGGGGTTTCAAAGAAGTGCAAACCTCTCTGTCTTGGTTATTCTTTCAAAGTTTCAAGAGGTATTTGTCTCAATTTTTGGGCCCAGATTTCCACTCCATCCATGATTTGAATAAAGAAGAATTCAACCAAGTTCCAGGAAAAGATACTTTCTTGCATTTCACCCCTCCAGGATTTTTTTATTTGAATGAGAATTTGCTCTATTTGCTTTCAGAGAAGTAGATGTTTTGTTCTTACTTACTTAAAGATGGCCAAGGGCTGTGTATGGATGTCCTGCCTTCATTTATACATTTGATTTATAATCCATCTTTCATTGTTGAGAAGCTCAACAAAGTATATTTAGCATTCCTTCTTCTATTTTTTCCTTGCAGCAATAACTTTGGACATGTGATGCAACACCTGGAAAAATATGGCATCCTTCACTTAATCCTCCAGGGAAAGATTGAAGGCAAATGAGGTCCAGGCGGAAGGAGAACATCATGGCTTCAAAATCTAAGGGACTGGTTTGGACAAATCTTAGCAGCACTTTTTTTCATGTGGCTGTTGATAAAAATAGGATCGTCAACATGATTGCCAATGTCTGATGACAAATATGGTACAAGAAGAAGAAGCAATAACTGTATGGTCAGGGAACATGGTTTCTTGACTCCTCGCCCAATAAATCCACCAACTTTGGCCTATTTTGTGTCAGATTTCATCTTTCCAACTTTTGTCAAGGAAGGGTCAAACAATTTTAGAATGGAAATGCCCAGTTATTTGATTTCAATAAAGAAGGCATCCATTATAAAGATTAGTCCCTAGTTTGTTCGGTGATGCCATTGAGTTGTGCAAAAATATTTGCTTCAGATTTCTGATTTGAACACATTTTCATTCAAAGGAATCAAAACTGAAACAAAAATAGCAATAGTCCTTAGACTTATATACTGCTTCACAGTGCTTTACAGCCCTCTCTAAGCAGTAATTTATAGAGTCAGCATTTTCCCCCCAACAATCTGGGTCCTCATTTTCCTGACCTTGGAAAGATGGAAGGCTGAACCAACCTTGAGTTGGTCAGGATGGAACTCCAGATTGTGGGTAGAGTTTGCCTGCAATACTGCATTCTAACCTCTGTGCCACCATGGCTCAACTAGTTGTAGAACAACTAATAACACTGCAGTTGGGTAGCTCATAGACATCTCTCCAAACCTTGAACCTGAACTCTGACACTGCAAGCTTTACCAGCTTCTGTAGCCATTGTGCTCTTGGTAGCAGTTGTATGATCAAGACATCAATGTAACAATGAAACATGTAGTCAGGCTGATGTATGCATTGCATGTTTTCAAACATTACCCTCATTCACGCTGAATGGCCATGGGAGACATGGTTTTGAATCATCCATTGGGGATTTTTCTTCCCATTACAAAGCTGGGTGCAAGAGCATCGTCCAAGGTGACTTACCTTCACCTTGAAAAGATGCTTTGTCCATGGAGACAGGCCAATTCTTGTCAAGGCAAAGATGTGATGTGAGTCCTCTCATCAGAATGATGCATTTCTGCTTGGCAAGGGGTTTTGCTTTGCTTTGAAGGCTTGACTGGGAGTCAATAACCAGCATTAGCGAACTGGAAGCATTTGAAGGCCTGCAAACTTCTAGAAACCACACCAAACCATGTGGCTTCTTTGTATTATTTGTGAAAGTGCAAAAGGAGGCCCAAGCATTGCAAAGAAACTTAAGGGCTTGCTTCGAAGCATGATCAGAACAAAACCTTTGGCAGCTCTTCATGTTCCCCCATGAAAAACTGTCCCAGTCTCGGGATCAGTCCAATTTCTCCTGCTGCTCCACCAATATGGGTTTTCTAAGCAAGATCTCTTAAACCTTCTACTTGGTCCCCTGTTTGAGTTATCACTGATCCTTGATTGTTCATAATATTGGCTTTCTGACAGACTTTGGAATGAAGCCATTTTTATTAATTTAGTTATTTTTGCTGATATAAAAGATCGTCTATCATGTTAATGATATATCGGTCTGCAGAACCACTGAACAATAATTACAGAATGTTCTTAATAGCAAATCATTTGTCACAATCACACTTCTCCGAAACAATCTTTTGTTGAGCAATAGAATACATTAAGGGAGAAAGCAATACACCTTTACACTTACCAATTAAAAGGTCCTAGACATATAGAATTCACATGAAATTCAGAGCATAGTATTATAAATTATGGCCGCTGCTTGGGAAATCCTGATAGGCACATAACTTGCTGCCAATTTCTAATTTTCTGTCAATTTATACATGTCTTTTCAGGTGTAATTAGAGACACAAAGATATGGGAATGACATTGTGTCACAGCAAAATGTAGAAATTTGGAGAGGTCAGAAAATAAATATAAAATAGCAAGTACAGAATTCTTAATATAGAATATTTCCTTCCTCCTCTCCTCTGTTAATGGTACAACTGCTTTTCTTTGTGTAGTATATTACTTTGGGATGTTGCCTGGTTCTCCCTCCCTCCCTCCCTCCCTCTCTCTCTCTCTCTCTCTCTTATCTGTCTGTCATCTATCTATCTATCTATCTATCTATCTATCTATCTATCCATCCACCCACCCATCCATCATCTATATCTGTCTACCATCTATCATCTGCCTGCCTGCCTGCCTGCCTACCTGATTATCCATCCATCCATCCATCCATCCATCCATCCATCCATCCATCCATCCATCCTCACACAAATACACACATGAAATATATGAGGTCCTTGGTGCTCTCTTTGCTTTGTTGTTTTCTTGCAGATATTTCATTACCTAAACTAAATAACATAATCAATGCTACTTCTGCTTTCCTTAGCCAAAACTCTTTCCCCCCTTCCTCGGGTTATTTGAAATACAAATATTTTCTTCTATCGATACATTTATGAATGTGTACTTTGAAATAGCACTTTAAACAATCTTGGTGTATGTGTGGGGAAACACTGAAATTATGGACTTAAGGGCAGAAATACAAATTTTCAGGGCATACTCCAACACAGACAGAAAGCAACCCCTATATTAACATCTTATGGAGGATATAATTTGCGGTAATACATCTCAACTGTATAGGAATATGCCCATAGTTTGCAAAACAGTCCTTGGTGAATCACTGATGAGCCTGTCAGGTACTCATTCTTCATCAACTCAGTCTTGGTGCAATCGATACCTTAAAAAGTGAAAATTGTGCCTTTGGTTTTCTCTTTGTTTCTGTCCTACAGAGATAAAGTCAACATAATAGAGGAAATACCTGCTCTTATCCAATGAAATCTTCATCTCCGATTCTACTTGACTGTTCTCTATGGAAAACAACAGCCCAGTATGTGCTGAACATGCTCAGAAAGAGACAGTCAGCTGTTGGGTGACCATCAATGAAAACTCAAGGATCAAAGTGACAAACAGGATGAGAGCCTTCCAGAATGCAAAGTTTGGCTGCATGTCAAGTGTTTCAACTTACAGTGAATGTATTAGCATAAATTCAAAGTATTAAATCCTCCATGTGGAACAAAATATTATCAGGAGAACTGGAGGAGGTATACCCAAGTAAAACATAGAGGAGAAACACCCACAAGAATAATTAGTGAGGACTGAGCATACATGATTGATTATGCGCTACTGAGTCATTTTTGACTCCAAGTGACCACACAGATAAATTGCTTCAGTGACAATCTGTTCTCAATCTGGCCTTTCAGTGATACCTCCACTTGCCACTGTAACTAAATCTATTCACCTATTCACCTATTCACCTGGTTGTCTTCTTCCTCTCTTTTGTTCTACCTTTCCCATCACCAAAGCCTTCTTCAGAGAGCTCGGTCTTTGCCTGATTGATTGACAGATTGGTCATTAAGTCAATGTCAATTCTTTAGCAACCACATAAATTTTCTCCATAATTATCTGTTCCTAAATTGGTTTTTCAAGTCTTGCAACAGTGCACCCATTGCTACTGAAACGGAGTCTGTCCATCTTGTCATGGATCTTCTTCTCTTTCCTTCCAATTTTTCAGAATTAGACTCTTCTCTAGAGAGCTGGGTCTTCATATAGTGCCTACCAATTATTCACTAATCCTTGGAAAGAAATGGAAATTGAACTGGAGTGTATTGAAAGGGGTAAAGGTAAAGGTTCCCCCTCACACATACATGCTAGACATTTCTGGCTCTAGAGGGTGGTGCTCATCTCCATTATAAAGCCAAAGAGTCAGTGCTGTCTGAAGATGTCTCTGTGGTCCTGTGGCCGGCATGACTAAATGCCGAAAGTGCACGGAATGCTGTTCCCTTCCCACCAAAGTGGTCCCTATTTTTCTACTTCCATTTTTACATGTTTTTGAACTGTTAGGTTGGCAGAAGCTGGGACAAGTAACGGGAGCTCACTCCATTACGCAGCACTAGGAATTTGAACTGCCGAACTGCTGACCTTTCTGATCGACAAGCTCAGTGTCTTAGCCACTGATCCACTGTGTCCCTTTGATAGCTTCCTAACCACCACCCCCCAAATCCCCACAAAATTTAAAAATAATACTTCTGTAACAATTTCATAGGGTGATGGGCAAAAAAAATTAGCAGGAAGAATAATAACTATTGAGTTTCTCACATAGAAGATTGAATAATTAAGGGCAGCAATTCTATTTTTCTTCTGATCATATTTGCTGCAAGAATTCTCTCACAAGGTCATATGGAGAGAGTGACATTAATTTAGATATGCATATACTGAAAGTCCTTTTCTCAAATTCCTTGAAGAAAAACACACGGATGCTTCCAGAAAGGAATTTCATTTGGCTTTATGTAAGACTGTCTAGTGATTCTATGGAAGGGAATTTGCTGCCTTGAGTTATCCGTAAAAATAATAATAAAAANGCTTTATGTAAGACTGTCTAGTGATTCTATGGAAGGGAATTTGCTGCCTTGAGTTATCCGTAAAAATAATAATAAAAAAAAGGTGGGATATCAATCAATCAATCAATCAATCAATCATCAATCAGGGCAACTTCAACTTCAGACCAATAAAATCAAGTAAGCAACACCCCAATCAAAAAACTGCCAAAGAGCCATCAGTAAACAGCCCAACCAAAGAGTCCCTAAAACCACTCATGCTCACAAAGACAGGCAAGACACCAGAATATAAACTGACAGCAAACAGCACTCCTTGCTAGCACTGATGATATTACCTAGTTAAGATAATGAAATGTCTGCAAGAAAACAAGCAGGCTCAGAGACCATCAAGGACCCCTCAGTTCCTCCTCCTCCTCCTCCTCCTCCTTCTCCTCCTTCTCTCCCCACTTACAAACCCAACTTCTTTCTAGCATTGATGATGTTACCTAGTTAGCATCATTAAATGTCTGCAAGAAAACAACCAGGCTCAGAGAGTACCCTCATTTCAATCCCGAGCTTTAAATATTCTCCTTTATTGGAATCATCAATCAATTGATCAATCAAAGAGAACCTTCACTTCAATTGATTCAGAGAAAATAATAATGTATTAGTTCTACAGGCAGTCCTTGACTTATAACTGCTCGTTTATTAACCATTCAAAGTGATGATGGCACTGAAAATAGTGACCTTTGACCATTTTTCATGCTTACGACCATAGCAGCATCCCCATGGTCACGTGATCAAAATTCAAATGCTTGGCAACTGGTTCATTATGTATGATAGTTGTATACCATACAGGGGTCATGTGATTCTGTTTTGTGACCTTCTGACAAGCAAAGTCAATGGGGAAGCCAGATTCACTTAACAACTGCGTTACTGTGATGACCCAGGGTGGGGATACAAAATAAACACAGTGACAAAAACCCAGTGAAGCCCCTTTTATTCCTCTACTTTGCTTCCAAGCTCCAAACATCCTTGATGGAAGACAGAAAACTCCCGCACAAGCAATTACAAGAGGGAGGGGAAAAACAACACAAACCAGGCAAGATAAGGGTTGGAGGATGTCCACAGATAACACACACTGGGAAGGACACCAAATTCAGAGAGGAACTAGAGGTATGTCCACACTTCATTTCCAGCATTCATCCATATACATGTCTGTCCTCTTATACAGTTCTCACAGCTGCAGCCCATGAAGAGGATCAAGGCCCTCTCTTCCCGTCTCTCCCTTATCCTCTCCTCCCTGTGTGCTTTAGGATGGAGAGGGGATGAGCCTGGGTCCTCCTCTGACTACTCAACTGGCCTTGGCCCTTCCCCAGCCTCTTCCACAACCTCTGGAGCCACACTTTGGTTGTTCCTCCTCTCCCTCAGAGTCAGTCTCCACCAGGGGCATGACAGTTGCTAACTTAATGTTCTGACCTAGGCTTCCCTGACCTAGGCTGTGAATTACATTCATTCACAAGGCTTCCCAAACAGTCTTTCGGGGGAATGTTTATAAACACCCACCTTATCGCACTTGGAATGCTGCCAGAGAACTAGTTGCCAAACGAAGTGCAACGCCAAACTTGACACAGAGTCAAACAGAGCTTTTCAAAGTGTGAATCGACCAGATGAATGAATTGCTTCCTGCAAAAGCTCACATCCTATTCTCTCCTCTTTTATACCCTATGGAAGGGGCCAATCATCTCCAAGGTGTGGCCTTACTTCTGAGTCAATCCTTCTTTCTCAACTGTTCTTGTCTTCTAGTAGTTCTGTGCATCTGCAGGCTGGGAACTGGTTCCCGAAACTCCCACACCTCACTGCTGTCTGAGTCTGAAGGCAGCTGATGCCTGCCAGCCTGCCCTGGCCCCATCCCTGTCTCTGATGCAGACCCCTCATCCGAGTCCTCCCCAGCCTCCAAGACTGGCCCAGGTTCCTCCACAACCTCCTTGCTCCTGTTCGACCCTGCTGCCTGCTTTGTCAGCTGCCGGTGGGCCACAACACTTAGCAGTAGTGATTCCCTTAACAATCATGGCAAGAAAAATCATAAAATGGGCCAAAGTTCACTTAACACATTTCTCACTTTAGCAACATCAATTCTGGACTCAATTGTGGCCATATATCGAAGACTACCTGACTTGCCGTCCTTTTCATGATGGGATCGGCCCTCAAAATAGATTCATTTCCAGCCTATTTCAGGCACCCCTTAGCCATGATTCAGCTGGGGGTTGATTTGATTTGGCTTTCTGCAGCCAAGTTGTGAATTTCTCTCCTCCAGCTGTAGTGGAAAAGACAAGAAGGAAAGAAAGAAAAGCAGTCAGCTTGTCATCCTTGGGCTTTTAATCTCCCCAATTTCATTTGCTCCATCTTCCAAAGCAGGTTTTGAACTGTAAGGACCCATCGCCAAGACTCACAAATGTCTTTAACTCCTTTCAAAGGGACAGGACATCTTCAAGAACCAAGATTCCAGCGGCTTCCCTTCCCCATAAAACTCCTGAGCGTGCCACCCCACCTCTTGCCCACATTCAGTCCAGAAGAAAAATCCCTCCAAAGCAATGGTTGTTTTTATTAAATTCTCCTCAATAAAAAGCTCAGGCAGGATTTATTAGGTACTCAGGGCGGACGTTTAGTATTTCGCTAGTTATTAAGTGAAAATCAATAGAAAGCAAAGAAAATGGAAGTCACTGCTCTGTTAGCACGGTGTTGTCGCCTAGATATTATGTTGGCTGTCTTGTAGATTCATGACAGACGAAAGCGAAGGGGCTGAGGACTCTTTCTGCTTACATTGCAGGAGCCAAAGTGGGGTTATTCATTAGAGCAGGCAGCTGGTCAGATGGATTTCCAGCTCAGTTTTACCATTTATCTTGAAAACGTCGGTATCCAGTGAGAAAGAACCCTGATATTATGTGATATCACTGGCAGCTTTATGTATCTAAATCAGGATTTATCGTTATTTTGTTCGGAAGACCTCTCTCGTTTCCTCTCTCTCTCTCTCTTTTTTTTTCCTCAAGAAATACCATTTCATGGGCAGACAATAATAGCTAAAACCATGTCAAAGATAACCTTTCACGATGTCCGTCCACCACGTCCTGTAAAACAAATAGAACCTGGGGTATTAATAGGTTTAACCACTTTCAAACAAATCATGCTGTCTTGAGGCGATGCCTCTCTGCACCTCAGTGGGAAAGAGAGTTGAGGTGGATGGTCAGGTAGCTGCAGCAGTCGCCCTCCGACGATTAAAATAGGAGCTTGCTCGGTTTCTTGCCTTGTTTTCATGGCTAACACTTTGACGATAAATAAATACGGAGTTGGGGCTTGTTTTAATAGCCTCTTGAAAACATTAGGAACTTTGCAAGTCGAAAGATTGCAGCAGCTTTCTTGTGCTTTTGCTAAAATAATCAAGCCAAGTCTGTCCATCTCTTCTCTCTCTCTCTCTCTGCCTCTTTGCCTGTCTGTCTGTCTGACTATCTATCATCTATCTATCTATCCATCTATCTACATCTACCCACTTACCTTATCTATTTACCTTATAAACCTATCATCCAACCACCCATCTATCTCTGTATCTCTCTGTGTATCTCTCTCTCTCTCTCTCTCTCTCCCTCCCTCCCTCCCTCTCTCCCTCCCTCTCTCTCTCTCCCTCTCTCTCTCTCTCTCTCTCTCTCTCTCTCTCCATCTACCTACTTAAGGAAAAAATATTTAATTAAAAAAAATATTGCAGACTTTCTTGCGAAAAGTGTTCTTAATTTCTATTCCTGTTCTTAATTTCTGCCCTTGCTCCCCTTATCTTTGGTCTTTTTCTCCTAGCCCCCAGTATCCCCCCAAGCATAATCAGATTCTGTCCTGATTTTTTTTAATCTCACTCCCTGCCATATTATTCCCATTTCTGTGGAGGGTTTTTCTACCCTCCTGTAATTTTGTGCTTTCTACACACTAGCATATGCATAGGAGAACTTATTCTGCATGTACCAGACTTCTATATGTGTCACTTAAAATGGAGACATGTTTACAAGGTTCTGAATAAAATAAAAGCTTGAGAAATATGAATCAGATCAATTCCCACTAAAAAAAGAAACTTAATGGATTTCTCATTCATCTTTTTACACACAACTCCTGTCAGCTGACTAGGCTCTCAAGCCTTCCTTATTGTGAAGATCTGCTAAAATTTAATAATTTTGGTCCCTTGGGGGCAAATGGGGCTCTGAGAATGAGCCTCATGTTCCAGAAATATTTTCAAATAAAATCCTTTGAAACTAACAGCATGGTATGTTGAAAACTAAAGGGTCTGTTGCCAAATTACATCAGAACTTTGGACTAAGAAGTCCTCAACTTAAGTCCTCAACTTACATCCAGAATTTCCATCGCCAAGCAAGGCAGTTGTTAAGTGAGTTGTGACATTTTTGCTATGGTTGTTAAGCAAACCACTATGGTTATTCAGCGAATATGTAGCTGTGATTCACTTCCCCCATTGACTTTGCTTGACAGAAAATGTCCAGGAAGGTCATAAATGGATGTCACATGACCTTGAAATGCTGCAACCCTCATAAGTACATGCCAGTTTCCAAGTACTTGAATCTTGATCACATGATTACAGGGAAGCTACATTGATGTGAGAGCCAGTTGTAATCATTTTTTTAGCTGTAACTTTGAATGGTCACTAAATGAACTGTTGTAAGTGGAGGAGACTACAGCAGGCTGTACTGCAGGGCTAATTCAGAGCTATCTCATTGGAGATAGCTATCACTCCAAGAGTTTGATCCTTTTTCTGTGTTCTGATATCTTCATCCTGTTCTTATGGCTTGTTCTTTCCCCTGTTTATTTATTGGCACTTCTTTAGCTTTTCCCCATCTGTGTTCAAAAATAATACTTGTCATTCTGTTTTATTATTTCTTAATTTGCGATTAGCAGTAGTGTTTTGTGTTTTCTGGTGGATCTTTAGCTAAAAGAAGATCCTTGCAAAGCAACAATTAAAATGAAATGCACTGAAATTAAGATGTCCAATTGGATTGATTTATAGGGCTTTGAAACTATCAGGAATGCAACTTGACAGTTGGTGAAATTCATACCCCATCAGAGAGCTAAATATGGACTTGTATGCTTGTTTGGAAAAAGTTAGACTTGTCTATGTATACAAGAATCCAGAAAATAAAATTTTCAAAAATTCTTAATGTTTGAGCATGCATTCTCCACCAGACCAATATTTGCTTAAATTCCAATGGTGATGGAATCAGAGCTGGTGATTTCCCAAGGAAAATGTAGTGGAGTTGTTTGTTGCTTAGTTTTAAAAAATACATCCAGTTGTCTTTGTTGTTATTTCTATGGGTATGTGCAGCAACTTCTCCAAATCTCTCTCCCTTTCAAAAGTTTCTTAACTAGTAAGCTTCACCTGTATTTTTATTTACCTGAATTTTGTTTGGAAACACTTGCAGCCTGATTACCGTTCCTGTCTTAATAACTATTTCATACAAGGAACAATTGTCTCAGGAAATAATCTGTGTCTATCCCTTATATGTTTCCATTCATCTCAGAAACTGACAACAATATTTATAATGTTGAAGATGATTAGAAAGCTAGACTTCCTTGGATACAGGGTTTTTTTTTGGTATTTATGTTCCTTTTCTCCAAGTTCTTCTTTGAGCAGTTATTCTTAACAGTGTATTTCATTAGAAGTTCTTCTCATGTCAACATCCTGAATTTGAGATGTATCTGTCTAGTTTCATGTATGTTCAGCAAATGCTTCATGCCATCAAACACTGTACACTTTTTTTTTTAACAAAAAAGAAAATTAAGATGTAAATATAGTTTAATTAAGCTGAATAGAGCTGGAAGGGACTTTGGAAGTCTTCTAGTCCAACCCCCTGCTCAAGCAGGATACCTATACCACTTTAGACAAGTGACTGTCCAGTCTCTTCTTCAAAAAACTCCAGTGATGGAGCTCCCAGAACTACTAAAGGCAAGTTGTTCCACTGATTAATTGCTCTCACTGTCAGGAAATGTCTCCTTAGTTCTTGGTTGCTTCTCTCCTTGATTAGTTTCCATCCAATGCTTCTTGTCTTGCTTTCTGGTGCTTTGGAAACGAGGTTAACCCCCTCTTTCTGTGTGGCAGCCTTCCAAATACTGGAATACTGCTATCATGTCCCTCCTCATCCTTCTTTTCTCTAAACTGGCCAAATCCAGTTCCTGCAACCGTTCTTCATATGTTTTAATCTTAAGGCCTTTAATCAACTTAGTTGCTCTTCTTTGCACTTTCTTTTTCCAAAGTCTCAACATCTTTTTTGTAATGCGGTGGCCAAAACTGGATGCGGTACTCCACATGTGGCCTTACTAGTGATTTATAAAGCAGTACTAATACTTTACATGATTTTGATTCTGTGCCTCTATTTATCCAACCAAAGATTGTATTAGCATTTTTGGTTGCTGCTGCACACTGCTGGCTCATATTTAAATGTTTGTCCACTAGGACTCTGAGGTCCCTCTCATGGTTACTGTTTTTGAGCCAGGTTTCACCTAATCTGTACTTGTATCTTTGTTTTTTTCTGCCTAGATATAAAACCTTGCTATTTTTTTAAAACACATTTTCCTTTATTTGCTGTATGTTATGACAACTAGTATGGCAGTTTTGTATCCCATTGTGTAATCTTAGTATCTCTAGGTTTATTCTATTACTAAATCAGTCAAAGTGGGACTGTTTATAAGTACTGTCAAATAAATAAATATGTACTCTACAACTGGTAAGAGGAATTCTTACTCCAAGTGTAGTAACTCAGTAGTACTCTCACTGAACATGTGAGACTTTTATTAGATGTACCCCCTCAAGATGACAGTGAAGATATACTGTTCTTTTTAATATTTTTTCACTAAAAGAAATAAAGCCAAGACTTAATAAATAAAAAATTATGAGCCAAGAGGATAGATAATAGATTCTGCTTGTTATGCAACTTTCCAAAACACAATTTTTGTTCTTTCAAACCAAAAGGAATATTGGAATGAAACTGCAAAACAAGGATTTTTCTCTGTCTATGGATAGGATAATTTCCCCAAAACTGAACGAAACAAGGCCAAATTTGGTGTTAAAGAAAAAGCTGGTGAAAGAAAGACTGACTTGCAAAATAAGCCAGATCTAGAACATGCACATGGACACCCAGACAAACACAATTCCAACATCATCCCTGAGAAAAAGGCAGTTGGTCCACCATTCTGCCAACTGCTTCATTTCAATCCCTTGTCATTCTATCAGAACTATCATTAGAGTGTTGGAAAAAATTCTGTAGCCAAGTTCTAGAACAAAAATAGCTGGGTTGGAAGAGACCTTGGAGGTCTTCTAATCTAACCCCCTGCTTGAGCAGAAGATCCTATACTGTTACAGACAAATGACTCTCCACTCTTTTCTTAAAAATCTCCCCTCATGGAATACCACAACTTCTGAGGGAAGTTGTTCAACTGGTTAATTGTTCTCACTGTCAGGAAACTTCTCCTTATTTCCAGGTTGGATCTTTCTTCGAACAACTTCCATCCATTGCTTTTTATTCTACTTTCAGGTGCTTCGGAGAATAAGTCAAACCTCCCCTTCTCTGTGACAGCCTAAGTCCTGGAAGCCTGTGGTTATGTCACCCTAGTCCTTCTCTTTGTTAGCCTAGACACACAGTAGAACCTCTGGTCACAAACACTTCTGACCATGACCAAATCAGGTTGTGATAAAAAAATTCACAATATTTTTTTTTTCGTGGCTGAATTTCCCCTTCCGCACCATTTTTTCCTAAGCACCAATTTCCAAAATTAGGTTTGGGTCGTGACCAAATTGGGTTGTGACTAAAGTTATGGAATGAATTATGATTGTGACCAGAGGTTCTACTGTACCAAGTTCCCTAAATTGTTCATGGAATAGTTTATCTTCAAAACCTCTTACTTACTAGTTACCTTCTGCTGGTTTTATTTTATTCTTTTTATTCTTTCCAACTCCATAGAACCTAAAGGGGTTCAGAACTTACTAAACTAGCAGGATTATTCTCTGAAAGCCAAAGAGAATGGGTTGCATTTCCTCTCATACAGGAAATAGTAAACATCTTAATTAGTCTTACTTTCCCTACTAGCCCTATTTCTGTTGAACTGTGGCTTCTAACCTTCCTCCACACCAGCCCAGCTGTTCTACAACCACTCCAACTCCTTCATCACTGCAATACATTGCTACTCTGTTAATACAAAACTCTTGATTAAATCATTTATTTCATATATGCACATATCTACATAAATACATGTATACCCAAACCCATATTTGTGTCTAGGACTGAATATGTGTGTGATTCTGTACATGTATAGGTTGGAGCATGGCAATTTTGTATCCCATTGTGTAGCCTTAATATCTCTAGGATTATTCTATTACTAAAGTCAGTCAAAGTGGGAATGTTTATAAGTACTGTTCTTCTCTACAACTGGTAAGAGGAATTCTTATTCCAAGTGTAGTAACTCAGTAGTCCTCTCACTGAACATGCAAGACATATAATTGTTAATAAAATTGCATCTCTTAAAAACAACTGAGAGAAAGGAAAGAATAGAATGTAAATGTAGTGCTAATTGAATTACACTTTGGCACTGTGAGACACTAATGTAAATATTCTTGTGAGCAGGCCTAAGACACTTGAAGTAATTACTTAAAGTCTTCCTTTCAAAGAATCCTCCCTCTTTTTTTAATACTTTTTAACATTAGCACTTTCTTCCTGACAAATTAAATGAAATTTCATTACTCGTTCTGACTTAATGGAATCAAGGCTGTCTGTTCCACTTTTGGATACACATGAGTGTTAACTCTGTGTGAGCAAAAGACAACAGTTTTGTGGTTCCTAGATTCTCCAAATCACTGGTTCTGGGAACCTTCACTCCTGCCCTGACTTGACTTTCTCTTTAGTATTTTTTTTTTTTTTTTAGTATTCATTTGATTTGTCAATCGCTTACAAGATACAGGTATAAGAATAAACATAGTTTTGAATACGTGAGATAGATACTTATAAGAAAAATAAAAAGAAACAATAGGACAGGGATGGTAGGCATGACTGGTGCACTTATAAATGCCCCCTACAGGCCTCTTAGGAAGGGGGTGAGGTTAATAGTAGACAGTCTAAAGTTAAAGTTTTTGGGGTTTGGGGAAGAAAACAGAGTCAGGTAGAGTATTCCAAATATTGACCATGCTGTTGCTGAAATCGTATTTTCTGCAGTCAAGTTTGGTGCAGTTAACCTTGAATTAACCTCTTCTCTTCTCTTCTCTTCTCTTCTCTTCTCTTCTCTTCTCTTCTCTTCTCTTCTCTTCTCTTCTCTTCTCTTCTCTTCCCTTCCCTTCCCTTCTCTTCTCTTCTCTTTTCTTCTCTATCCCCTCCCCTCCCCACACCTATTCTATTCTATTCTATACCTATTCCCATTCCATTCTTATGTTGTATATTCTCATGACTTATTGAAGAGATGATTATTTCCCATAGCAATCATGACCTCATCAGCATTGCACAATTCCAAAAAGATATCTCAAAAGGTGTTTTTTTTCTTCAAAAGGCACCTGGGCTTTTTTCTTGAGTAAGATGTTTAGCTTCTCATCCAAGAAGCATCTTCAGTTCTGACAGTCTTTAAGGGGGAAGAACACAAACTAAAGTCCAGTTGCCTTTTGAAAAAGCACCTTTGAGACAGCCATGATCTGGATGACTGAGAATCTCCAAAGACTTTCAAAAAGATGTTTTGAGGCTTCTGGTAGTGGATATACAGCATCCGTCTGCACCTCTGTAAAGCAGCCACATGTTTTCCTCAGGTTCAACTAATAGCTACAGTAGCAGTTCCAAATTCAAGGACAGCTGCCTGTTCCTGGGAAAGATATGGCTGCTTTAAAGAGGTGCAAACATCTGCTACAGTATCCTCCAGTGCACTTTAAAGTACCTTTTTAATTCCACCACCCAAATCCTACAGAGACACAGTTTTCAATAAGACAAAAAAAAATTCTGTGCATTGATTTCCTCCTAAGGAACTCAGGTGATAAAAAGACTGTAAGAATTCTTGAAAATAAAAGTAATATACATTTGAAAACATTGTGCAGGGAACAGGAAAACAGAAAGAGCAAGGATGGGTAGCCTCTGTTAGCAAGTTGTCAGTTTGAAGACATACCTCGTAGAAAGTTTGAAATTATTTGTCCACAGCTAAAAGCAAGGGGATTTTGATCTATGATCACTTTCTGGATGAGGAGAAATTCTAGTCTGTGATTCTTCTGGGGGCTGGAAAATCCAAATCAATGAGATTGTGTTCAAAATTATCCCCATCCCTCTCCAAAAGCATGAAAAGATTGCATCCATTACCACCACTTCTTTTTCTTTCCCAGAAATGAAATAAAATAAATGTTGCCGCATCAAAGGACTGCTAACTTTAAGCCGTGTGATGCACAAGGTGGTAGCTATCAGTGAAATGTGATTTACTGGTTCCTCAAATCTGATAATAAAATAATAGAAGAGAAAGAATTGGAAGGAAAGTACTACTAAATTATTGTCAAGAAATGGCTATACAGTAAAGGATATTCCTTCACTTCCTGAAGGAAAAACATCATCATTGATGAGTGACTGTACTATTAAGATCTAACATTTGTTACTAAAATTTGTATCCCATCTGTATTCCATGGAATTCAAGGCAGGCTCTGTGGAATTCCCTGGGATTTTCCCCTCCAGAATTGTAGATTCTTAGATTTGCTTACTTGCAATGCGTTAGTTCTTGATATATGCTTATTAGCTTTCCTGAGACTCACACTAAATTTGGTAGCCATTAAAAATAATAAGAAATGTTGCTAACTTCACAATCAGTGTTTCTTTCTGATGGTTACAAAAAGGAACTAAGTGCATTCAGGCTACTGAAGTCCAATTGTCACTTGATGAGTAAGCCTGTTCTACTCTCATCCTGGTTTCGAAGTACAGATTCTCCTCAAATTACAACAGTTCAGCAAAGCTCCTAAAGGGATTAAAATTTTGCCTCCTCTTCCATGAATTGACTATGAAAGCCACTAGTCTCCATGAGAAGAAGAAGAAGAAGAAGAAGAAGAAGAAGAAGAAGAAGAAGAAGAAGAAGAAGAAGAAGAAGAAGAAGATGATTATTTGTGGTAATCTTAGAAATAAGGAGGAAAATTGATGAGCTTTGGCATTCTAAAATTGTAACAAATGAGAAGTATCACTAATTCAATAACTCAATGGTCCAACCACTACCACTACAGCTATAGCTATATGGGGTTAACCAAATACTCTGAATATTGCTGAGCATAAGGCTACAGTGGTCATGATAAGAGGAAGAAGACACATACTGTTCTGTGTCTGTTCAGCTTTTCGTTTCCAGCATTGTCAAATTAGTGGAGAAATGAATTTGAGATGATTAGTGATCCGCTGTTGCCCCATTCTTGTTAGATATCCTCTTAGAACATACCTCACACAGAGCATTGAGGGTTGCTGGAGCCAAGTTCTTTCTTATCTCAAAGGTCTTCTCTCCATCCCCAGACTTTCCAGCTTGGAAAACAAGGACTTTGGAAGATAAATTGCACTGAGTGATGTTTTTTTGGCAGGAATTCCGGTTCAGCCTTGAAAGAAAATATCTCTACTTGTTTTCTAGGCTAGAGCTGTAGCAGGTTCTGAAAAACAACTTTAGCCTCTTGTGTGGTCCAGGTGAAAGTTCACGAAGCCCCTTAGCCAATTACATTTTTCCAACAAAAAGACTACACCACCAAAAGCAAGAATCGGGGGGGGGGTGTTAGTTTGGTTATTATATTATTATTATTATTATTATTATTATTATTATTATTATTATTGTTGTTGTTGTTGTTGTTGTTGTTGTTGTTGTTGTTGTTCTTTACCAAAGGAAATGCTAAGCACCCAATATATACAGTAAACAAAACAATCTGTGGAGATTCTCAGTCATCCAAGTCATAGTTGTCCTTTTTTTTGGGGGGGGGGAAGGCAACTGGATTGTTTTTCCTTGAGGAGGAAGAAGAAAAAATTTGCTTCTTTTTCTTCCAAGAAGCCTTCAATTCTGATGATTGTGAGGAACAAAGGATAGTCTACCCTCTTTCTATCCTTATCCTTTCATCCCTCCACATAGAACATGGTGAGCTTTTGGATTAGAGTGAAATGTTCTTCTTCTTTCTTCTGTCTTCTTCTTCTCCTTTTCTTCTTGGGTTCTTTTCTTTCTTTTCTTTTTTCTTCTTCTTCTTGTTTGGCTTCTGTGTTCTTCTTTCTTTTCTTCCTCATCCTCGTCTCTCCTCTCCTTCTTCGTCTCTTCTTCTTCTTCTTCTTCTTCTTCTTCTTCTTCTTCTTCCACTTCCTCTTTTTCCTCTTCTGCTTCCTCTTCCTCTTCTTCCCCTCCCCCTCCCCTCCTCCTCCCCCCTCCTCCTGGAAAAACAATCTAGTTGGCTTTTTTTTAAAGGCACCTTTGAGAAACCAAAGTGCTTTGGTCAAAAACAAAAATAAAAAGTAAGTTGTGAGAGAGACCAGCTGGTGGAGAAGGCGAGGTTTGTCATCTGCCCTTTGAGAGTCTTCTGGGACCTTCAATCTAATTGCAGCATCTTTAGTAGATGTGAATTTCAAGGTTACACCTGGGTGGTCAAGGGCAGGCCCAAGTATAATCGGTACTTAGATCATACATTAATCTGATTTGCCATCTATTAGGTTTGAATTCTGCATTCCTCGCCTCTTCCCCGAAGGCAGGATTATTGTGATAGTTTAAGATAATGGATTC
The DNA here is from genome assembly GCA_004320025.1 of Laticauda laticaudata. NCBI lineage: Eukaryota > Metazoa > Chordata > Lepidosauria > Squamata > Elapidae > Laticauda > Laticauda laticaudata. Next base: position 25,691 of record BHFT01033949.1, read on the forward strand.
CAAGGGAAGAAAGGTCAGGCAGGCATCAAGATTCGGAACCTTAAGATAATATGATTAATCTAAAAGCTGCTTTCCAAAGAGGGAGGGGCAGCCTTTTAATATGTTTAATTGAGAAGACAAAAAGGGGAAGAGATGGAAGCCAGGAAGAAAAGGGGAAGAAGGCAGGGAAGAACTTGGATACCTCATTAACCATGCTAATGAATGAGTGTTATGGAGAAAATACCCCATTCATTTTCACACTGATAATGCACAGACAGATGCATTTTCTGCAGGCTGGGGGAAGAGTCCATTTATAATTTGAGCACCACACATTATGCAAGGTGACATAGATTGACCACAGGATCCTCTTTAATGCTGAACAGAGGAGTTCTCTTTCTTTTTTTCTTGCCAGTTTTTCATTAGCTAACTTATCTAACTTTCAAGGTCTTAAAAAAGTTGGACCTGGTCAATATTTGTATAAGAGAGGGGCAGGAAAGACTTTCCAAATAATCTTTATTCTAATTTGGGGAAATTAGAATAATTAGATTATTCTTAGATCTAATTAGATCTCTCTCTCTCTCTCTCTTTGTCTCTACCTCCATCCCTCCCTCTCTCACACACACATCCATCCATCCATCCATCCATTTAGCTATCTAGCTATTTCTGGTTATTTCTAGTTTCTCCCTCCTTCCCTCCTAACTATCTCAAGCTATCCCTCACTTCTCTTTCTCTCTCTCCCTCTCCCTCTCTTTCACATGCACATCTATCTATCTATCTATCTATCTATCTATCTATCTATCTATCTATCTATCTATCTATCTATCATCTATTTATCTTGTTCTCAAAGGAGGAAATGGCAAACCACTTCCATATTGTCATCAAGAAAACTATATGGGTGCCACTCCATTAGCTGCTTCTTGATTCTTGAGGGTAGATATAAAAAGATTCCATATCAGCTGAGATTACAGAAGAGTCTGTCCAAGCCCTTATCCATGTCCTGTCCTTTATATTGTATTATTTATAAAGATGGGAGAGCCCATCTCTTTACTTCCCATTTTATAAATTCCACTGCAACAACATTCTAAAAAGGTCCAATAAAATCATGGAAACAGTTGCATGTTTTGAAATGTTTGCTGGTGAGCAAAGGGAATGAAGGGATATTGGTAACATTCACATATGCACCAACAAGAACATTGTTTAGTTCTCTTTTGAGCATCTAGGGAAAAACTGAATGTGGCAGAGAATGAAGGCTGCTCATGAAATTGTCTTCAATATAGATATTTTCCATACATTCCCTCTCTCCTAGCTAATGTGCCAGAGTGTGGTTCATGGTGTTCAAAAAATAAAGAATATATAAAAGAAGACTAAGATATTAAACTAGGAACAATTAAGCCAGTTCTAACCAAAATCATCATTGTCTTCCATTTGTTGGTCCTGAGTATACAACATTTTTATAGTGGTAAAATGTACATCCACATATACCCTCCGTGTGGAAATGAAGTCCTGTGGGGATGTATGCATATCATAGTAGAAATACACATATTAATTCAGTCTGATGCAATATATCATATACTGCTTTGGTGATGGATGTGCTAAAATAGTGAGCCATCAAAATATTTTTTTAAAAAAATGGCATTACTGTTGCAGATCTGATGTGAATCAGGACATATGAATAATTGTTCTGGGCTGAAATTAGCACAAGGGTGGAGAAAACCCTATGGAATTTGCAGAAATAAATCCTGCGGTACTTTTCATATAAGTTATTTTTGACATCACGTTGGGATTTGTCTGAAAAATGGGGAGGAAGAAAGAAGGTTCATTAGGAAACTGAAAAGATAGATTCAGATTTATATTTGTAAATTCCCTTGCCCCCTTCCAAAGGGGCTCTAGAAATACTATAGACTATTATCCTGAAAAAAGAAAGGAAGGAAGGAAGAAGAAAGAAAGAAAAAGAAAGAAAGAAAGAGAAAGAAGGAGAGAGGAAGAGGGAGAGAAGAAGGAAGGTGAGAGAAAAAGAAAGAAAGAGAAAACAAGAAAGAAAGAAATAAGGAGGGAAGGACGGAAGGACAGAAGGGAAAAGGAAGGAAGGAAAGATTCGTGAAGACAACATTCTTGAAAAGCTGAAATATTTTAGTTCTTCTACTTTATTTTAAGTGACTTTTCCCATGGATGTTTCTGTATCATGAAAAGATTATCCCTTTGTTTCCTTGTCCTCCACTGCGAATTTGCCAGACATCACTACAAAACTGAAACTAGACAGAAATTGCTTTTGAACATATATTCACAGCACATAGAAATCAATGACTGTTATAAATGCACATTTTTTGTCCCATAATTCACTTCATTGTTGAGCTTAAAATTTCTGCTGCTTTTCTTATCTAAAGTTGGGCTTGTCAAATATATTTAGATGGAATTCAAAATCTGATGGGGGATGGGGAGGAGGTTAATACATTTTCGAAAATGGTAGTGGAAGGAGAAACATGTGATCCAGAACTATATTTTTTTTCCTATATTGGTGATTGAATCTTTTAATAATCATATTGCCTTCAGTAATTATTATGGCCCTACTAAGAGCTATCTAGATGTTTTGCATAGGCATTTAAGCATCATTTTAGTTTATTTGTGGATCAGATAATTATAGCTGGAGGTTTTAATTGAGTTTTAGATACTTTGTTAGATTGCACTCCCATTTTAGCTAAATTTAAGCCTTATACATGGAAAGTGTTACAGTCTTATATGTTGGAGTCTAATTTAGTGGTGACTTTAAATGTTCATAGCAAGAATATTCTTTTAAAAGTTTAGTGGGTGAACAAATACACTACTGTTTTCAATATTTTCATTACAATACATATTCTGTCAACACTATCAGTTATTATAAATCTGGTGTAGACATAAATATTTCAGATAATTTATCTCAGATAAATATCAATATAAATAGATTATTAAAATGGTTATTGATATCTTGTCTGAAAAGAACTTCAACATTTTGAACTGGAATCTGCATTTGTCTATGGGCTACAACTAATCAGATCCAAAACTCATGATGGGAGCGAATACATAATTATGTTATCTTTTTTCATACCATGTCAGGGATTTGTTTATGTATGTATGTATACATGTATGTTCTATATGCCACTTGTTTCACAGTCAAGCTAGTTTTGTAATAACTGTACTATTTCCTTATTAAAGTCTGAAAGGCAAGTGTGGGAACAGGTGAGACAAAAATAATCATAGGATATTCTTTAAAATAATCTCAGTATGAAAATTGTAAATAAATCTCTGCAACAGTATTAATGGACAAATAGTGACATTTGCCCTAAAGTTATACAATTGAAATATATCCAGCTAAAACTGTAAATTTTACTGTTCAGCTCAGATGTCTTAGTGAGATCTAGAATGTCCTAATGGATAATAACACTGAAATGCATTTTGGATTTATTTTATATCTAAAGTATTTCTAATGAAAAGTTAAAGAGCATTGTTGATTGATAGATTGATCGATCGATCTACAGACAGACAGACGGATGGACGGATAGACAGACAGACATTATAGTATAGTTAGGCCATGTGTAACTGACAGATTGGATGCCAAATTGTGATTTTAATATAGAGTTCATCTGTTATTTATTATTTTATTCTAAAAAAATAACTGGATATTCCTTGAGTGTTTTTATTAGTTCTGGTTGCTCTAGTCTTTGATTTGATTCATAAACTTGATTTGAATATGTTTTAATATATAATATGCTATGATACATACATACACACATGTATGTGTGTGTGCTTGTGTCTGTGCTATTTGCAAGAACTTAGAATAATTAATACCTCATATAAATAAACCAATGAACAATGATCTTAAAATATGTTAAGTTTCTTAACAAGTATTAAGCTTCTCTTAACCATCAGAGAATGGTTTTTTAAAAATTGATTGTCAACTTCATCATGTGTAAATAATGTCAGAAACACCTATTTATATATCATGGGCTTTTCCCACTATTGTCATATTTTGGTTTAATATCCATAAGTTGGTTAATATGGTTTTTGAATAAGTAATGTGCTTCACTAAAAATTTAGTTTATCAAGAGATGAAGAAGTATAGATTATGGATAATAAGTGTAGCAAAAAAAGATTAGCTGTTTACAATGGAATGAAAGTGTCACCCTGAATCTACAATACACCTGAGGGCAAGTGATTACTCGGTGTTTATGAAACGGCTCTTCATCAGAATATTGGGAAAGGTGATCAATGTTACTTAGGATACTCAAGGTTTAATATTTGTTTTTAAAATGGAAATTTTTAGCATATATATTTTCTCTATTCCTATTACCTCTCTTTCCTTGTTTTTTGTTGTGTACATTGGAAAAGATGAAGGAAAGAAAGAAAGAAGGAAGGAAAGAAAAAGTAAGTGAAAAAAAGGAAAAGAAAGGAAAAGAAATGAAGTGAAAAGAAAAAAAGAAATGAAAAGATGAAAAAGAGAAACAGGGAAAGTGAATGGAAAAGGAGACAGGAAAGAGGGGGAAGAAGGAAGGAAAAAGGAAAAAAAGGAGAAGCAGAGAAAGTGAATGGGAAGGGAGCGAGGGAGCGAGGAAGAGAGGGAGGAAGAAAAAAAGGAAGAAAGGAAGGTAAGAAAGAAACATTAGGTGAAAAAAGGTACAAAGACAGAAAAAGTAGTGAAATGAACAGGAAAGAAACAGGAATAAAGAGAAAGTAAGAAGGACAAAAGAAACCAAGATAGTGCATTGGAAGACAGGGAGGGAAGGAGGGAGGAAAGGAGAGAGAGAGGAAAGGAGGGATGGAGGCAGGGAGGGAGAAAGAAAAAGAAAGGAAGGAAAGAGGAAGGAAGAAAGGAAAAGGAAGGCAAGAAAGAAAGAATGTGAAAAAGACAGGAAAAGTAGTGAATTGAAGAGGAAAGAGAAAGGAATAAAGAGAATGTAAGAAGGAAAAAAAGCAGAGGATGTTAAGGGAGGGAGGAAGGGAGGGGGGAGGAAGGAAGGAAATAAAGAAAGAAAGATATTTTCATCACTATCAAAGACTTTCTCTTGCCCCCTTCTCTCTCTCTCTGTCTCCAAAGGGCAAGCTTTTGCCTAAGATATGATGGACTTATTCATCCCAGGTGGAGGGCACATCATTCTCAAATGACTGACAAGCTTTCCAAAATGAAGGGTGAGCAGAATGGGCTCTAATAGTGGTGGGCAGCCTTTCTAGTCAAACATAAAGCAAATTAATCTGAACACCCTTGTACCTTTTGTCTGGAAATGTCATAAAGTAATATGAAAGGGTAACCCCGGTTCTCTCTACAGCTGGATTTCAATAGATTTACATCCTAAAGGGCATGGCATATTTTTATATATATATATAAAGCACAGCAATAATCCTTCTCTTGCACACAATCACGTCCAGGGACACATACAAGAATTCTGCCAATTTGGGCTGTTGACATTCAAAGGGTTCATCCTGATGGACCTCGTGGCTAGCTCTTCTCAAAAGTATTTTTTTTTTTCTTTCTTTCAATTGAGATATTATAACAGAAAAAACATCCTATTGTTTTGCTCTTATTCAGTTCCCCTGTTTTTTAAAGACTTCTCACCTTTGGCATTCCTTATTTATTTTTTAAGTTTAATTTCTACCCAACTCATTTCAAAGCAACACTGTGCCACTTACAGCATTAAAAAAATAAAATCATTAATATATATGGCATAATATAATATATGGCAGATAAGACACATATAAAGACTGAACTATGCACCCTGACTGAAGTATTGACAGCCAATGGCTTCCACAAAAA
>BHFT01033953.1:0-21421 GCA_004320025.1 Laticauda laticaudata
ATACTGCATCCAGTTTTGGTCACCACACTATAAAAAAGATGTTGAGACTCTAGAAAAAGTGCAGAGAAGAGCAACAAGGATGATGAGAGGACTGGAGACTAAAACATATGAAAAATGGTTACAGGAAGTGGGCATGGCTAGTCTAGTGAAGAGAAGGACCAGGAGAGACGTGATAGCAGTGTTCTAATGTTTGAGGGGGCTGCCACTTGTAGATACCAAAACTGGACGCAATATGCCAGTCAGTAAAATGATGTTCCTCACAACCTCTCATCCCTGGGGAGCATTAGATCAAGTAATTCCTTCTGAAGGGGGTGAGGTTTTTGGAGAGGCAGTTTTCATTGGTGAAAGCACGCTGTAATTTCCCCTGGGAAAAATGACCCAACCACTAAGTTCCACTGTTAATTCTCTCACCCCACCCAAGCTGCCTTCCTCTTCAGGATCCAGAAGATAGAATACAATTGCCATTCAAAATCCATGTTCTCCACCTTCTGGCAGCTATTCTCTTAAATGCTGCTTGTAGCTTCTCATTTGCAAGATGATGGAGATTAGCTCAGCTTGGCTTTCATCTTCTTTGATTGAAAAGAAGGAGGAAGAATGCAAGATAATCCTACCCCAGAGAGGATGTCGAGGGTCAGCTTTTAACTGAGATGAGATATTTGAAATTATTAGTCCATCTCTTGTTTTCATCCCTTTCTTTTGCTATCAACATTCTGCACATATCACCGGAATGGTACAAATAAGCAGCTATGTTTCCTATCCTTATGATTACAGCCTGGCTACAAATTTACAAGAGCTTCCAACAATAAGAAAATTGGGCAAAGGTGGCAGCTGTGCCCTATGAGATCATCCAAAGAAGGGAATCTTCAGGGATAGTATTTTCAAAAAAAGGTTGGTCACACTAATGGATCTCACATTGAGAAAGAAGTGAGCTCTAATTAAAAGATGACTCAAAGGCTGCTGCTTGCAGTAGGAATAAAATACCAAAAGATCAAACCTATTAGAACATGCTAGGCCATGTAATTAAACATCACTTGTCTCCAAACTAATACCTTCTGGATACCAATTGCCATGTGTAAGACTTCTTGAGAGGAGAAGCATTTGCCTGGCAATAATGAGCTCATGGAAAGGTCAAGACGTCTATCAGATGAGGTCAGTGATTGAGCAAGGGTGACATTCTAAATACCCATCATGGTTAAGAATACATATATTTGCTCCCTGACTTAGAAATCAGTTGAACCTTGCAAATAATTGTGTCAAATGGTTGAAAACACTCAGAGGGGAAAAAAACCATAAAGACTTAAAAACTGCTGTGCTGGGTCAGAGAGCAGACTTATGAAACTCCACCCTTCGCTGTCACAAAATGGTCCATTTTGTGCTTTGAGAAGTTGATAAACATGGACTGGGTGACAAGAAAAGTCAGGATCAAAGCCAGGGGTCTTCAAACTTGACAGCTTTAAGACTTGTGGACTTCAATTCCCAGAATTCCTCCTCCAGTTATGTTAGCTCAGGGATTCTGGGAGTTGAAGTCCACAAGTCTTAAACTTGCCAAGTTTGAAGAACCTCGATTTAAGGCAAGCAGCAGCCTGTGATTCAAGAAGGAGTAAACAATCCTTAATTTCAGCTGCCATTGATAGCCTGCTGCTCCATGAATCTGTGAAGTCTCTTTTGAAAACCACCCAGAGTGACTGCCATTAGCTCAGCTGCTGGGGGTAAAATACACACTGTGAATTGCACTATATGATACAAGTATTTCCCTCTATTGGACCATAATCTTTTTCCATTTAGCTTCAGTAGATGACCTTGAGATCTAATGCTGTGAGAGAGGCAGATGTTTCTTTGTCCTTGTCTTTCTGTCCCCCACATTCTTCTGTATTCCAACTAAATAGATCCAATTGCTCTAGCCTTTCCATGTTGGAGACAAACATTGTGATGGGTAGCCAAAGGTTGTTATACCCTGTGCTGTAATGACCTTTCCTATTGGGAATCATGGGGCTTTTTAGAATTGTAGAGATGAAAGAGGTGATTTTGGCCATCAGAGATAACCTACCCTGTTCAGGACAGGAATCCAAATTACAGTATTCTCAGCGGATGCCTGTCTAACATTGTTGGATTGCTTAGTATACAATATAAAATCAGAGAGGGGAGCTATCACTTCTCTAGGTAACTGGTTCCATGACTAAATTGCTCTCTTAAGAGGTTTTGTCGAGCATTCAATCAGAATCTGCCTTCCTCTAATCTGTATTTGTCCTTCTGTGTCCTGAATTCTGGAACAATGCTTCTTCTACATGTGACATCTCATTTTCTCCTCAATCTTCTCAAGGTTAAACCAGCTGGTCTCCTTCTAATCTTCACAGCTTCTTCATAGGCTTCCTGACCATCCTTGCTGCTTTCCCTGAACTAGTTCCAGGTTCTTTGGACTTTTAAAAAAAGATTAACAGTTCTGCATTACGGCTATATTAAAGCACTTTCCCCAGTAAGGATTCCAACATATGGATTCATAGTTTGCACCAATCTCATCGTTAAGCTCTCTTCTCAGCAGGAAGGATTGCCCTTGATAGTAAGGCAAATGAAAGGAACATTGTCACTGATTTTCCTGGCTTTCTTTGTCCTCCCACCAAACACAAACAGTTGGTGGGGAAAGAAAAAAGTTATCTCAATTATGCTCCGTTATGTTATATGGAACAAGGCTTAGGAGAGATGAGTTTTGAAACAGATGACTATCATTGCTTTTTGTCATCTCTTAGAACTTCCTTTGCCCAAGAACTTTGCTCAGATATGTTTGGTGTTCGAAGAGATTGTTGTTCTGACCAAGGTTTATGGAGACATTAACAAACACACATTAGTCCCAAAACCCTTTTTTCTTTATTTCAAGACTGTGAATTTTAGTCATTCACAGCCCATAATGAGTCTGAAACAGTTTGTAAATAGTCCCATGGAAGTCTGCCAAAGTCCTTCAGGATAAGTCTGATAAGGACGCACCTTTATCTTCCTTGAAATGCTGCAATTACTAAATGTCCAATTAGTTATATTAGGCCAAAACAGAACACAAATTCAACATTGAGCTTCAGGTTTCAAACTAACCAGTACAAACCAAGTTCACACACAACTTCAAGGTTTTTCTGCCAGAGTGATCTCTTTTTGGATTGAAGCTTCCTTATTGTTATGGGCAATATGTTTTTCCTGGGTTTGGGAGTTGTTATTGGTACATAAAGTTTGATAGGTCTTTTGATTTCTAGTAAGAATATGTTGTAATGGTCTTCAACAGTATTGCATCCAGTGAATAGAAATTCGCAAAATCAAGGGAAGAGAGATCGGTTGTTATAAGATAATAGTTGCCTTTTTATGAATTATAATGGGATTTTGTCATTGTGAGTGATTTTTTGTGTGGACGTATGTTGAGACAAAAGTCAATCATGTTGTGATCACTGTTGGAAAAGGGTTCTTTAATTTGTATTCCCGTAAATTGAATTAAAACTACTGCAGAAGATGAATCGGGCAGTTGTTAAGCCTAGTATTGTTGGTTACTAGTTGTTCCAGTCCCCAGATTTGTTACAGCATTGTAGAAGGTTGCATGTATGGGTTCAGTTGTACTTTTGTTTAGGGTCCAGTTTAATATGAGGGAAATTGAAGTCAACATAAGAAAGATAAAAGTGTGTGGGCAGGATCGCTGCTCATGTTAGTAGTGTAATTAGCTTGTTTAACATGTTTCAATGTCTAATCAGGGGCTCTGTAACATAGTAAGAATTGAAATTGATATTTTAAGTTCACAGATAATGGTCTCAGGAAGAGCAAGCTCTTGGTAACTTGGATGTTTTTTAGATGTAAGGACTTTTTATAGAAGATAGCACACCCCCTTCTCTATGGATTTCACGATTGGATCGGTAAAATATGATAGTCTGTTACTGAGGTAATGGAGTTAGGGAGAGATGCATTGAGCCATGTTTCACAGACCAGTATGTCAAAATTTAGCCATATTTAGGTAAGAGGAGAAATTCAGGTATTTTATTTACAAGACTTCTTGCATTGAGTAGCTTGCATTTAAGGCCAATTGTAGTTTGAATTGAGTTAGTTGGGGCATGCATGTCTAGTCTTGGGTGATGATGGATTGGTTGAAGAAGGCTTGGATGCTGGGTTGTGGTTTGTGTGACTTTCTTTTGATACAGTCTGCAGGGAAATCAATGTACAGGTCCTTCTCTCCATTGTCGAGATGATTTTTGGTATTGGTAAGCTTCTGGCGAGGGGATTAGTAGAACTTTGTTTAAATCGATTAAGCACCATTGTTTTGCAATGTTGGAATAAAACTTTGGCAATCCTAGAAATCATTCTGCTTGTGAAGTAGTATTGAACTGTGCAGTTTGGGACTGGTTGAAATGAGTTTCAGGATTTTGAGGAAGAAGAAAGGAAGAATTGGGATGTCTTCCAGTAGTGGGATTCAATTTTTTTTTTATTACCAGTTCTGTGGGTGTGGCTTGGTGGCATGACAGGGAAAGGATACTGTAAAATCTCCAATCAGAGGTAGTATTTGCCATTCTCTGAACTACTCAAAATTTCCACTACCGGTTCTCCAGAACTGGTCAGAACCTGCTGAATACCATCTCTGGTGCCCTCTTTCTAGCATACCAGGTAAGACAGATGCTGTTGTATCCATCCATCCATTCATTCACCCATCCATACAAAGACTCACAGTAGATATTAAGTTAGTGTGTGCATAAATATCCACCATCCTAAGAAACCCGAAAGACAGAATTGAGTTAGAAAACCAAGGAGTATACAAAATCCCTTGCACTGCCTGGCCCACCACATACATTGGACAAACCAACAGAAGAATAAATGCACGCATTGAACAACTCAATCAAAAGTTTGGGAAAAAAAACATGATGGAATTTGAAATTCTGTTGCTTTAGCAATTCAATGATTTACTGGGTTGTAGTGCTGTTCCAGCTGCTGCTAATTCTAAAGAAAATGGCCAAACAATTCTTTTCTTTTCTGTTGGTGGGAGGCAAAATAAAGGTGACTATAACCCAGGGACAAGCAGGGCAACTGAGGTGATTGAGGTTACTAACTTTGCAAAATGTCAGGCAAGTGATGGAGAAGATCTCAAAGCAACATTTATTTAAGGTGGTGTGAGCCAGTGTCAAGAGAAGTTACACTTTATGTGAAACAGGGCTTTCCAAGAAGGAAGGAAGGATATTTATTTCTTGGACCAAAAATTTGCTCTTGTATATGACCCGGGTGAGAGATCAACCTAGGGAAACCATAAAACAAAAATGTATAGCGCCAAGTTGGGTAGCCCACCCTCCCACCTCTGGTGTTTACAGCAAAGTTTACCATCTCATGAGATTAACAATCGGCTGCAGCTATTACAAAATAAAATAAAAACATGAGAGGAGACATGAGTGACCTTTTTGAACTAATGATTTATTTTGCTAGCCTGCTGCAAAACATCTGCCTTTCCAATGACCCTTTTCATTTTTTATTGCTGTGGGAGGTTTCAACCTGGCCTTGCTATTCTCAGAGAAAAACAATATTTTATTCCTTTCTCCTTGTTAACACAGTTGTTTATGGATCCAATTGTTCAGCTCCATTTATTCTTTACAATACCATAAACTCTTTTCTGAACAACTGTTTACAGCTTTACAAAAGTATCAGAATAAGGATTGGGGGAGAGGGGAGGTATAATTGAACCCTTAGCTCTTTCAGGATATGTTGGTTGGAATTAGTGTTGCATGGAAAAATGATCCCATACTTTCCCTCTAATACTTCTAATTCAATCTGATGGAAGAAAATGGATTTTCAAGGAAATTCTGATAGGCAGAGTAAGGTGTACTTACACTTACATCAGGGGTGGGATGCTACCGGTTCTGCCCAGCTCTATAATGTAATCACTGAACTGGTAGTAAAGCCAGTTGAATCCCACCCCTGACTTATGTACTAATAAAGCAATACTGTGGTATGTTTGAATGTCCTGTATTTCATTAATTTCATTCTAAAGGCCTGCAGTTTCCCATGGACCTCCACGCTTCAGTTCAACTCCAGAGAAGACACCAGGAAGGAAGGAATAACTCCTGTGAAACCTTTTCAGACTGGGAAACATGGGGAGCCGAGGAGGCTACAGAGAGATGGAAGCAGTTGTTCATCTCTGGGACATCTTTCTCAGATACCCTCAGCAAAAGAGGAACTCAAATAAGGCTAGGGAACAGACAGTGCTCCTGTAAGGGAAGAAAATTTTCATGATAAAGTAATATCATTTTCATATCGCTTTGAGAGACATTTAAATATTTTCTTGGAGAGACATTTTTGGAAGCTTCAAATAATATATTCTGGGGGTTTGCTCCTTTAGACAACAAAGTTTATGGCAGAGCTGTCAAACTCAATTTCATTGAGGGCCTTGAGTTTGACACCCTTAGTCTATGGGCTGTATGAAAGGGAAAGAGAAACAGGTACGTATATATGTACTGGAGATAGCTTTGTTTGAAATAAATTCTTATCTGGCAATCCAGCATCTGAAATGAGAGCCAGTTTGGTGTGAATACGGGGTTTACTCTTGATGTATAGAGAGTTGTTTTACACTGTAGCTTCCAATATCCTCCATAACCTCACCGAACTGTAGCTCTAGCCCAGGGGTGTCAAACTCACGGTCTGTGGGCTGGATGCATCACACACTGGCCATGCCCACCCCTGGTTTAGCGAAGAGGAAAAAAAAATCACAAGTTTGATGCCCCTGTTCTAGTTCCACATTCACACTGACGATGTCATGTAGTTGGGTAATGAAACATCTACAAGCAAACAATCAAGCTCAGAGAATACAGAGAATTCCCCAATTCAACTCTGAGCTACATTTATTCTCTTCTGTTGAAATTTGCAATCACTTTATAAGCAACTGCGTCCTCTTGGTGGATGACGTAAAACTATTCAACACCACTGACAATGCTACTGTACTTCAAAGTGACTTTGATTATGTATCTGAATTGTCAAACAATTGGCAACTCCAAATCTTGACCAACAAATGCTCTGTCCTACACATTGGTAAAAAAATCAGTATACCAAATATAAACTAGGCAGATACGACCTTGTCGATGATCCTCACTCTGTCAAGGACCTTGCAGTACTCATATCAAATGACCTAAGCTCCAGAGTTTACTGTAACAGCATTGTCAAAAAGGCATTAAGAGTTGAAAATCTAATCTTAAGAAGCTTCTCCTTTGGAAATATTGAATTGCTAACTGGAGCATACAAAACTTTTGCTAGACCAATACTTGAATACAGCTCATCAGTCTGGAATTCGCACTGTATATCGGACATTAATACAATTGAGTGAGTCCAGAAGTATTTCACCAGAAGAGTACTACACTCCTCTGCTCGCAACAGACTACCCTATATCGCAGGCTTGAGATTTTGGGCTTGGACAGCCTTGAACTACGCTGCCTATGAGTTGGACTTAAGCGTAGTACACAAAATTATCTGCTACAATGTCCTACCAGTCAATGACTACTTCAGCTTCAACCAAAACAGTACAAGAGCACACAACAGATACAAACTCAATGTAAACCACTCCAAACTTGATTGCAGAAAGTATGACTTCAGCAACANATCCACTATTGACCTCACCCCATTCCTAAGAGGTCTGTAAGGGGCATGCATAAGTGCACCATCGTGCCTATTGTCCCTGTCCTATTGTCCCCATTTATTCGTACCTATTTCCTGTATTCTTACTCATGTTTAAACTTGTAAAGTTACAACTTGATATCTTGTAAGCGATTGACAAATCAAATAAATAAATAAAAAAGAAATGGATTCTTCCCACTCCATGATTTTATATGATGACATTTGCTTCCATTAAAGCAAATGACAGAATATTTTTGAACCTATAAATTCCATTGATTTTGTACTCCCACTCTACACTGTGATGGGATTTTAAGAGAGTAGTTTTTAAAAACAAGTACACCATTTTTTGTGAAGTCTAAGGTTTAATATAATTGGTTTATTTAGCTTTAAATAAACTTTCATGAATTGTAAAAGTTATGTACTCCTTGAAAATGATGATTTCAGTGAAAAAAAAAAGGTTGAATAGAAGAGAAAAACTAACTTGCGGAGATAAATACAGATTTCTTATCATCATCCATGGATTTATGCTTTTTACAGCAATTTTTTAACTGTAGAGTATGTATATCTTCTATCACTTCTACATTACTATGGACACTAGAGAATAATGCACCTAATTCTTACATATCTAACATTTCAGACATAATGAATATGGTTTCCTGATCCAAGAATAGTTTTTAGTATTCTGGGCCAACTTTAAGGAGAAAGGGAAAAAAATGACCTGGGCTTGGAATTTGTTCTCCTGTTTTTGGTTCTCTTCAAGTCATTCTTGACTATGGCAACTATATGGACAATTCCCTACAGTTTTTTTGACATCAGAATTGGATTGCTGTTGCTTTCTTCCTAGAGCTGACAAAATGATTAGCCCCAAGTTACCTACATGTTTTTGTGTCTAAAGGATAACTACAACTTTTAACCTTCTTTTCTGAGCAACAATATCTGACTTATAGAAGCAATGCATTAAATCAGTTTTTCTAAGCCTTGACAACTTTAAGATGTGCAGACTTCAACTCATAGAATTCCCCAGCCAACCTGCTGGTTGGGGAATTCAGGAAGCTGAAGTCCACACATCTTAGAAATGTCAAGGTTGAGAAACATTGCATTAAATGGTTGTATCCTTGGCAATATTTCTTTCCCACCACATTTCTTCCACATCCACAGGGCTACTAATTAAATTTGGATGGTGTTGCAGTTGATGTCAAGGGGAAATGAGCTGGCAGTAGTTATGAGTACTTTTAACAAAAGTGAGAAATCTTGTAGTTCCGGTGGAATGTATACTCTTGTGAGAAAAAAGGAGTTTTGGGTCACACTATTATTATCCTGTCTTGAATTGTTTGTGGTTATTTGTTTTGGATTACAAGATGCTGGAGGGGTCCAAAAGAACCTCAGCTGTTCAGAATCCGGGGTGACCACAAGATAAATGGTAAAAACAAGTCAAAATGATGACTGAAACAGTGTCATCAAATCTCTATTTTTTTATGCTCAAGACAAAATTCCCTTCACGTTCCATGTTGACTCTTCATATTTGATGCTAATGTTTGAATAGGCTAATTCTAATTATTCCAGAATTTAGCATGTTTTCTGCATGCTAGCAAAGGAACTTGAGTTGACTTCTGGCTAAAACCTGAACTCCAAATGATACTACTAAAATCACTCCCTGGTTTTCAAGGAACAGCATTTTCAGAGAATCCTCTTGAGCCAAAGCTTGCTTGGCTGCTAGTCATGAATTCATTTTACTACATTAGGTGTTACGATTATTTAGTTTTTCTGATCTGTGTTGTACTTTGGTAAAGGGAAGTAACACCTGGCAATATCATTTTTAACTTCAATGATTAAATATTGTCATATTTGACTAAGGAAATGTAGTAACAGTTGCCCATCAGTTAGATTTTAGCATCTCCTGGGAGTTTTGCAGACTCAGTTCTTTTCTGAAGCATCTGGTCCTCAAGGACCTTGAAATTGAATGTCTCAACCAAACTGCACAAGGTGACTTAATTTTAATTTAGTTTCTGTGGCTATATCAGGGTCAATTGAAGTCCAAAACACAAGGGTTTTTGGGGGGCAAGAGAAAATGAGATACAAACGTGAGAAGTATGCCATGGCAGCTTTTTCTTATTATTACTTAATTAAATGGGCTTCTGCTGGTTTCTCTAACTGTGAGGACCACCTATTAAAAAAATGACTGAAACCACAGCCTCTTCTGAGAAAAAAATTAAGGAGAGAATTTTAAGGGATGAGATGTGAGCTCTGTAATTTTTAGTGCAGTGGCCACCAGCATTGTTCGTTAAGACCCTGAAACCCTATATGTTGCTTAAATTTTGTCATTTGATTGCCAAATTTGATGGCTCAATATCAAGAGAACTGGGGATTGCAAATTATCTGGGCATTGTATGTGGCTATGAGTTGCCCTCCTCCTGGGGAAGAATTACCTTTGTAGTTAAGAAAACATTTTCCTAGACTTTAAAAAGAGTATTTTATAGTAGTTTTTTTAAAAATAAAGATCTTTAGAAGAGCATTTCTCTCTTCTGAATAGTTTGGAACTTTTTAAAATAACTTAAAATATTGCAAATTACTAATAGAAGAGAATATTTGTAGTCTAGGGTTGAACTGTGAGTTCCTTGGTGCTCATTGAGCTTGGCTGTTTTGTTGCAGCTTTTTCATTACCAAACTAGGTAACATCATCAGTGCTGACAGGGAGTTGGGTTTGTTCTCAATTTATATACTACAGCAGGGGTCTTCAAACTTGACAGCTTTAAGACTTGTTGTCATGCCCTATCAGAACCTGATTCGGATGGGGAGGCTGAGTAGCAGACAGGGAGAGGGAATGTGGCTCAGTTGGCTGTGAAAGAAACTGGGGAAGGGCACAGTTTGGCTGGGCAGAGCAGGGAAGAGGGAGAGCAAGGCAGAGGGAATTCAGAGGAAGATACAAGCCCACCCCATCTTCATCCTAAAGTATTCAGGGAAGAACAGAGAAGGGAGCAACATGAATTGCTGGCTTATGGGGGAGGAAACAGTCCTGATTCCCTTCATTAGCTGCAGCTGGAAACATTAAAAAGGGAGTTTGTGCACAGAAACTTATTGGAAGCAAATCGTGTATGATCTTGTTTTGTCGAGGCTTATCTGGGTTCCTGGCATTTTCCCAACTGTGTGTGTTTTGTTGGCCTTTGAAGTCTGCAATTCCTTATCCTGCCCTGTCCAGTTAATTGCTGCAGTTTGGTTTGTGTGGATTTTTATTTACAATTCATACATACTTTGTTTTTGGACTGAATTTCCTCCACTTAAAGACTGTTCTTAGGAGAGTTTTTTTTTTCTCCAGCTGAAGGTAACTGGACATCAGGGGCAAAGTTAGAGGTATTAAAGGGACTTTTCTTACTTATGTGACTGTATTACTTTTGTGCCATGCCCTGGGTTAGCATACTTGTGGACTTCAACTCTCAGAATTCCTCTTTCAGTCATGTTAGCTCAGGAATTCTGGGAATTGAACTCCACCAGTCTTCAAGTTGCCCTGTACTAGAGGCTTGCCTTGTCAATGTTGATGTGGAGTAGCCTTGGTGGTTGCTTACTTTTATCTTGCTTGTCTGAGTAGGTCGTTCCTTGAATGGGCATTGTCAATCAAGAAGCAAACAATGAGTAAGACTCAAAAGAAAAAAAAGGAATTATAAAGATTTTTTATTTTCTTTTACAGCAGTTATATATATAAATATAAAATAACCTCTTGTTCTATAGTTACAATAATATTTACATTTTCTCTATAATCTCTAATTTTTATCCTAATCTTTAAAACTATAAATCATTTTTCCTGTTTTCCACAAAATCAATAAAGGGTTTTCTAATCATTAATAAATGTAGACAACATCCTACTAAAGCAGTCAGCTTGGCCATCTCAGCAAGTTCCATCATCTTCCAGTAAGTGCTGTAGTTTTTCATACTGAATTAAAAATACATGCAGCCTATTCTATAGGTTCCACTAGGTTTGTGTAATTTCAAATGAAGAAGCATAGGATTTTAAGCATATGGCCCTGCCTTTCTTTCATTTGAGCCTTTCAAATGAGCCAGTTTCGACATCTTGCTGCAATCCAATTGTTTTCGGAGTGCTTCTCCGATTGTCTGCAGTGTGTCTATTATGTAGTCAAGTTTCATTATTAGCATGTCCAGTGACATGACACTAGGCCTCATGGAATTTATTATGTCCTCAAAATGAAGACATGAGTGCAATGATGTCAATTGCAAAATGCACAATTATGTATTGGATCCACAATTTCTGATGAAAATATTTTAAGCTGCAGTGCTTGCATGATGATGTCATCAAAAATGTAATCTGATTCCTTTTCAAACCACCACCCTGCAGATGCTGATGAAGAAGGAGATAACTTAATCCTGCAGATGCTTGATATTTTTTGGACTATCTGCCATACAAAGATATAACAGCTGTCCTGGGATGGCTATTGTTGATTTAGCTCATCCAGTAGCATATTTACTTAGCGCAACAGAGAACATTGCAAACACCATCTCTAACATAATGAGAGTCTGAGGAGCAGTAAGTCATGATTCAGAAATAGAATTTCAATGAAACAAATGTTTGGATAGATAACAAGCTATTGGACAAATAGCAAATCAGCTTTTTTTATTAAAGCGAAAGGCTTATCTTCATGCTTTCCTAAACATAGCATAAAGACATCTTGCTAGCTATTTGTTAGAGACATTTTCTTTTTTTTTTTAAAGATATTTATATAATTTTTAAACAACAAACATATACAAACAAAACACAAACATAAGAAACATAAAATATTCTTTTTGGACGGCAGTTTGATCCCGAGTTACATCTTTTTGTAAGACATAAATTCAAGTTCATGCTTACTTTTATATAGCATTCCATTTCTTATTTCACTATTTTACATTTTCTATATAGCTTTCTCCCCTCTTTCACTCTCTTAATTCTATTATATTTATTTCATCTCAATTTAAAATCATTATACTTTATATCCTTTCTGTCTGTTTTCAGCTGGTCTATTATCTTTTCTCATTAACACAAAATTTTCTTCTGTATGACTGATTGGAGTATAATGCCTTATCATACTTATCCTTCCCCTAGTTTTAAAGCTTAACATAACACATAATTTTCATTCAGATTCTGCGTAGTACATTCTAAAGATAGACTCAATATTTTAAAACAAGGAAAAAAAAATTTTTTTTAAATATATATATATAATTAAAACAACAATCCATAGCAATTAAAATTAATATCATTAAAATTATTATTCATTTAAAGTCTTAACCATTTTTACACAATCCTTTCTAAATAAATATCATGCTTCTATGGGAACATTTTATAAATTTTGCTTAGTTACTTCCCCCTATTTCACTTATGTTTTAAGTATTATACAATGACAATGTTCCCATTTTTTTCTTAATTCAATTCTCTCATATTTTGATTTCATTTATTTTATTTAAGAAAAAGAAATTTCGCTAAATTACATTAAATATTTTTGTCCCATTTTATAATCATATATTATCCCAATTTTGTAACATTATTTCAAATACAGATACAACAACAAAATCTTATGTACCTTTGCAGAATCTCTTTTTCATTATATGTATTACCCATTATCTCTAAATAAATTCTGTTTCTTTACATCTTGTTTCAAACTTTTTGTAGCTTCTATTCCCTTCTTTCCTCCCTTGCTTCTCCACTCTACCCTTTTTACCCCCTTGTCTCTTAATCTCCACCCTCTTGTGTATTCTTCTTTTCTGTTGCTTTCTGATGTTGTGACCACTTTTCACACTTGGTTTTCCCTTCTTTGGTCTTCCCTTCTTTCCTCCTTTGCTTCACCATCTTACCCTTTTTACCCCCTTGTCTCTTAATCTCCACCCTCTTGTGTATTCTTCTTTTTCTGTTGCTTTCTGATGTTGTGTCCACTTTTCACCTGTTTTTCCCCTTTTGGGTTGTTTTTTAAATCTTAAATTCTCCATTCTCTTTCTTCTCCTTTCCCTTGTTGCTTGTTCATTAGGGATGGTTTCTTCTTCATCCCAGTCCTTCTTGTTTTGTAGTTTCTCATATGTAGAAATTGCCATTTCTAAGAAAGAAAATAGAGCCAAAAAAAGAATCCTTCCCTTTCTTGTTTCTCTGTTCATATTTTAAAATTCCATTTTCCAGTTCACCCATAAGTAATGCCATTGTGAAAAAAAAAATTAAACGACCCAAATGATATTAATCTTCAATAAAAATTTCCAAAAGTCCCAAAGTCACCAAACAATCCCAAAAACACACAGTATTTCATTTAACACCTTCTTCTTTTTTTCACTTTTTTTTTCCAATTTTAATGCTTAAAAAACTTCAAATTCTTTTTGACCTTCAAATCCCTCTGAACTAGAATAGCCAATTATGATCCAAAATAGAAAAATCCAATAGTAAAGAGGCCCAAAACCAAAGAAAAAGGAAAAATAAAAAGCAAAAATAAAAATATTACTAGAGTTAAAATATAACAAAAAGGCTGGCGAGTAAAGATTTCACAAGTATATATGGACTGCAACACTGCCACTTTATTTATTTATCCAAGGCTCTTATTATGACTCTCTTTCTCCAGTAGCATTCAAAGCCAAGCCCAAGTGTTGAAATATTTATAAGAGTCCAGGAAAACACCTGTTAATAATATTTTTCTGTGCTCTCTCTCCATCTTATCACATTAAAATGTCCTTGAGAAGGAGTAGTTATACCATTTCTCCCACGGTTCAAATAAAGTACTTTCAAGCCTCTAGTTGGCAGTGTTTTGCAAAATCTCTTAATACTTTTTTCCCCCAGCCAGCGAACAGAAGAGTAATGTATACAAAACTCAGGAGAAAAGAAAGAAAAATCAAGGGGTCTCTATCCTAATGAAAATTAAAAAATCAAAAGAAGCATGAAAATATATATAAGAAAAAATTCAATCTGGTTACCTACAAAATCACATTAAAGTCCTCAGAAAAAGAAGCAGTAAGGAAAGAATCCAAGCCTCAATTTTGACATCACTTTAAAAATCGCCGCTTAAACAATTCCAGTCAACAAAAATAAAGTCACAGGTTTCTTTCTTGTTCAGAGATTATCCTTTCAGGTCTCAGCCAATTTACCATTACAAAGAGGTTTTCTCACCCAACCGACACACATTCGCTCAAGCCACTTTTTTCTTTCGGAGCTGTCCCGACTTCAGCAGCTTTGGGGCTGCCTTTTCCACAACCACGCACAAAAGGACTTCTCCCGGATCAAACCAGAGATTTGCGATATCTCTGGGATCCTGGGACTGTGCCCTTCTCAATCCCATTCTCTACGGGACAGTTTAGGTCCGTTAGGACCGACCAGGGGCGAAAAATATCAGCTGCGATCTCAGAGCCCCGAGATCGCAGCTGTAGCACCGAGATGAAGCTCCGCCTTCTGAGACATTTTCTTATGATAGTAGTTCTCTTTCATCTCCGGCCCACTGTGGAAATGACCTGAAGTCAACTTTAGCTGTTATAATGTTAAACATGTTGTTTTCTAATATTGCCTGGTATTAGTCCCTTACTCTAATCTAGATTACTGTATAAGGCTATCTAATGGCCTTTCCCCCCTTCCTTTTGTCCAATCATAGCTGACTCTCAGAGATGGCCTTGCAGATTTCTTGGCAAGGTTTTTCAGAAGTGGTTGGCCATTGCATCTTTCTTTTTAGGGCTGAGAGAGAGAATG
Organism: Laticauda laticaudata; assembly: GCA_004320025.1. Lineage (NCBI taxonomy): Eukaryota > Metazoa > Chordata > Lepidosauria > Squamata > Elapidae > Laticauda > Laticauda laticaudata. The sequence goes on from BHFT01033953.1 coordinate 15,299, forward strand.
ACTGGCCCAAGTCATTGACTGGTCACCTAGCTGGTTTTGTGCTGAAATGAAACTAGAACTCACAGGCTTCTGTTTTCTAATGTGATGCCTTCACATGCCACCAAACTGGTTCTTGCATCTAATGGTACTTATAATAAACATATCTTGCTGGATGCCAGTCTGATATTAGGGATCAGATACATGTCTCCTGACATTGTCTTCATCTCATCTTCCACAAGGTTATAGCACTTCTAGTTTTATAAAATAGTATTTATTTGATTGTATTGATTAACTGGAGAAAAAAGGGGTATAACTAAAAACAAGGATCCATTATATGTGCCTAGTGGTTAAGATTCTGGGATTGTCAACTGAAAGACTGGCAGTTCAAGACCCAAGCACTGCATGACAGGTTGAGCTCCCATCCTTGTCCCAGTTCCTGTCCAGCTAGTAGTTTGAAAACATACAAATTCAAGTAGATAAATAGTTACCACTTTGATGGGAAAGTAACAGCGCTCTGTATGTCTTCAGTGTATAGTCATGCCAGCACATGACCATGGAAGCGTTTTCAAAGAAATCTTGGCTAAGAAGCAGAGATGAGCACCACTCTATAGACTTAATCATAACTGGAGGGGGAATACCATTACCTTTATCTTTTTACATACATTTTACATCATATATGTAACATTTACATGGTTTTCACATAATTTACATTCAACATTCAGCAGTAAATGTAATATACATCAGTATTAAACAAATTTAATATATATTATAGAGTTTAATATACATTAAAATATTCTTAACTGCTGGGTCCTCAATGCTCTCTGAACCCGATAATCTTCTTCCAGACCTTTCATTACCTGATGATGTTACCTAGTTGGGTAATGAAACATCTTCAAGAAAACAATCAAATTCGGAGAGCACCAAGGACCCCACAATTCAACCCCATGCTATAAATATGCTGTTCTGTTAAATAGTCTTACAATTGCAAACATTGTCTGGATCAAAGCAGTCAGAATGCAGACTCATCTATAACATCTGAAATTGTGCTGAACTGGATTCCGTAAAATCAAAGTTGTAACATCATGCAGATTGTGTAGTTCAAATTTTGTAAAGGTTCAGGAAGCAAAATCCAGGATGCTCCAATTAAAATGTGAGCCAGGTTTTTGTCTCCCTGAGATCTGCATACCATGTAGAAGAAAGCACAAACTGGGATTCAGATGTTCCATCACCTGATTTTTGGGAAAACACAGAGTAGCAGCCCATCTATCATCTGGAAATTTATCGACTTCATCTCATTAAAGCACAATTATGTTTTCTCAGGGATCTAATGGAAAGAGCTTTTCTTTTCTCTTTGTTCTTTTTGTCTTGGCCAGCAAAGTGTTCAGTCATTATAAACATTTCATGTTTTGCCTGCCAAGCAGGATGAACAGGTATTGATAATGCTCTCATTTTCTGCTTCACTTGAGACTCGTACCAAGCATATTTCACTCTCCATTAACCTTCTGGATGGGGATGCCTGGCAAAAAGGTTCATAAGAATGGCCCATGTTTGGCCTGTGTATTTTTGCAAGATGAACCAAGCTCATCAAGAGGGTGGCATAAAGAGAATTGGGAATGTTTCCTCTCATTGTGTGCTCATCCAAAGCTATTTTCTTCTTTGTTTCCATTCGCAGCCTAATTGGCGGTTCCACATTCCTAATAGGTGGTCTGGAAATTAGACTTCTCCACTGCTCCTATTGAAGGCTAATTCTGGACTGCAGTTTAATTTATTTCTTAAAAGCTCCCTTCTTTCCCATTTGCTTTTTCATAGCCCTACACAGGCCATGAAAATGGTGTTATAAACATAATCAAAAATAAAATGTGATGGAAAACAAAGAGAGAAAATTATTGGCACAATGGAGAAAAAAATGCTTGATCATTTTGGGCTAAATATATTTCTTCGAACCTGCTCACATGTTAGAATATTTTTTTCAAAAGTAGACACACAACCATATCATCCTTGCCACAGAGGAAACAAAGTCACAGGGGCCTATTAGTCTCAAATAAACACTAACTGATTTTCATCTGGTTTTATCTCCTCAGAGCTAAGCATTCTTTATTGCATTGAATTAATCTTAATATTTGGCAGCTCTTCTCAGGATGGGAGTTTATTAAAAACATTTACAGATGGTCCTCAATTCTCAACAGTTCATTTAGTGACCATTCAAAATGACAATGGCATGATTGACAGTACCTTTTATATGCGGTGGCTATGCCCCAAAGCCAGGATCCATTGGACCAAAATCAAAGATTGGATACAAGGAATCATGGGATACCAAACTGAACGCAGATCAGAACTCTATTTATTGGGGATAATTAAAGACCAATATTTGAAAAAAAATAAAGTACATAACCCTACATATATTAACAGCAGCGAGAATAGCTTATGCGCAAATGTGGAAAGGGACCAATGTTCTGACAGAAGAATTAGTCTTTCAAAAAATAACATATTGTGCAGAAATGGATACACTTACATTAAAAATGAAGGAAAAAGAAGAATCCAATTACTATTCAATTTGGCATAGATGGTACAAATGGTTAGAAAGTAGAAACAGGAAATGAAAAGCAAGGATTACATAGAAGAATCCTTAAAAGAATGATATATAAAGATGTAAATATGTAGAATAAACAAAGATAGAGACTAATAGCAAACATAAGTAAAGATAATTATTAATGATATATATGAATGGATGAAAGAAAATATATGACAAAACTGTATGTCAATGCAAAATGCTGTTGGAAATATAAATACAGTTTGTAGTGGTGGAAAACAATAAAAATCATTTATGAAAAAAAAATGACAATGGCACTGAAAAAAGTAAATTATTGCCGTGTTACACATTTATGCTGTTTCAGCATCCCCACGGTGACATACTCAAAATTTGGGTGCTTGGCAACTGGCTCACACTGATGATGGCTGCAGTGTCCCAGGGTCATGTGATCATCTTTTGGTTCTTCTGACAAGCAAAGTCAATGGGGAAGCCAGGTTCACTTAACAATCATATTATAATATAATCATATTATAACAATCATAACAGCTGCATGATTCGCTTAACAACTGTGTCCAGAAAGGTCATAAGGTGGGGCAAAACTCACTTAACCATCTTGCTTAGCAACAGAAATTTTGGGGTCAATTATGATGGTATGTCAAAGACTACCTGTATAGGACTCCAATTCTTACCTTATGGCTCCCAGAATCATGAGGACACTTCAGTCTATCATAGAACCTTTCTTCCATTTAGCTGGCATGCCAATTTCAAAGCATGCTATAGATCAGGGCTGTCAAACTCACAGCCTGAGGGCCGGATGCGTCACGTGCTGGCTATGCCCATGCCCATGCCCAGTTTAGCAAAGTGGAAAAAAGTCATGATACATCATGTGATGTCGTGATGATATGAGTTTGATACCACTGCTATCGATGGTGGAATGGTTCACATATTTCTGGAAGTGTTTGCAGGATTCACAACTTTTGTTAAATTGACAAAAGTGGTATTGTGATGTAACTGTGCACCTTTCACTCATGCATGCAATGCTGCAACACATGTATAGGGTGGATGCAGTTACTGTTGCATTAACACAACACTACTTTCTCCATTTCTCCCTCTGATTACGCCTCCTCTTTCCCACAGCTAGGAACTTTTCAGTTGAAATTTTAGCAGAAGAATCCTAGTTTGGTTGACTTGGAACAGAACCAAGAAAATCCTATCTCCTGCCACACATCCTTTGAGGACTCCCTTATTTCTCTGTAACTATCTCTGGATGCCTCCAGGACTTCTGATACACAGATAATTTTCCCAGCCTAGTGAAGTGAAGGTGAAGCAAAGTGAAGCACCATGGAACTTCACTCTTTAGAAGGTGGGAGCTAGAATGCATGTGAAGCAGCTTCAAAGCTTCACCTGAGCTTTGATTAAAACCAAGCACCCCTCTGAAATCTTGCCCAGTTCTACTGGTCGAACTGGGCAAGATTTCAAAATCACCAGATATTGGGAGTCTAATCCAAAGAGGTTTCCACAAAGAGGTTTCATAACTCTTAAAGGCTTATTCACACCTGCAGAGTTTTCACCCTCCCCCCAAATGGAAATCGTACGATATATAAATGGGGAGAAACTTCAGCAATCTTAAAATATCTACATGGTCTATTTTACAAGCAACAGGCTATAGTATTGCACATACTCACAAGTTAGAAAAGGTGGGTTCTATATTCATAACACAGGGAAAATGCTGAGAATGAGAATAGGAATAATATCTGAAATACAACAGACCTGGTGTGTGTTGTTTTCAGAATGTGGTACTCTTAGTAGTAAGTATTCAGATGTACTGTGTCTGGGCAACTATACATCTCAGCTTTCATTTGACCCATGATGAAAAGTAAAAGTAGAAGTAATTTTGAACATTTTGGATAAGTCTATTAATACAATTTGTTATTATAAATTGGACAAATTCTTTAGAGAAATTCATCTGGTGTCAGGTTGTTTATATCTTAGGTACTTGGCAAAGCTTTTCTGAAAAGTCAGCCAGGATTCTTAATAACTTAGCAATATGAAACTCTAGCTCTTAACTCTGTTTTTCTCTGATTTACATGCTGCCTTGGTTGAATTGTTTTGCTTAGGTATTTGGAGCTTTCTGAAATCTTTAGCAAGATAGATGGTGGTATGAAGATGAATTGAATACATACTTATATGTTTGGGCAATTGTAGGATTCATAAGCCAATAGAACCAGAGAGCTATGTAGACAATGGAAAATAAAGGCAAATAGGAATTCATTAGAAAGATGAGAGAGAGGGAGAGAGAACTGTATTCAGGAAGTTATAAAAAAATAGTACCAGATCCAATAGCCATTGATAATCATATCCTTTATGAATTATCCAATTCTGCCCTAAAGTAATCTACATTGAATTTAATAGACCATGCAATTATCTAGTACTGTGTAATGTAGTGTTGTTATTAATTTCTTATGTGCATGACTATGCAAAGATGAGCTGGCTGCTTCAATATTTCTTTCTTCTGAAGCACTTTCTCCGAGCTGCTTGAGCTAAGATCCATAGAGATTCTATCAAGGTAGTGGAACATATAGCCCTAGAGGGGGCAATTAAATATCCTTTTATTGCATGTGACATCTCACATTTACATGTGAGATTCCCATTCAGGCACTCTCTAGACCAGATCAATCTGATTGAAGCAAGATTGCTGCATCATGTATTTTTAGACCAGTGTTTCTCTCAGCCTTGGCCAGTTGAAGATGTATAGACTTCAAATCTCAAAATTCTCAAGCCANCAAGGCTGAGAGAAACACTGGTCTAAAAATACATGATGCAGCAATCTTGCTTCAATCAGATTGATCTGGTCTAGAGATACAATGATTCAAGGGTGTTCATTGGACTGAAGCAGAGGTGGAGAACCAATAGTGGAAATTTTGAGTAGTTCAAAGAACCAGCAAATACCACCTCTGACGAGAGATTTTACAGTATCCTCCCTCTGCCACGCCTACCAAACCACGCCCACAGAACTGGTAATAAAAAAAATTGAATCCCACCACTGGACTGAAGCTACGTTTGGTATCCATTTGGTCATAAAAATCTGTTTGGGAGACATAATGTATCATCTTCTTTCTTGGGTGTTTCCATAGAGTTGATATAAGATCTTTCTTGGGATGGAATTTCTCCTTATTATTGTGGCAGTATTAAGAAAAATTGAAAAATAAAAATAAAAATGAGTAGGATTGGTTTTATCTTGATTACTAGTAACCAGGAAAAACATGCAGATTAAAAAATGCCATCGTTATCATAACAGCAGAGGAAACAACACAGCCAGAATGAAGACTGAACTTAACTTATTGTTTCAACTTTTCCCCAAAAATCCCACAGTTCACTGAAAGTCCAGGAGCAAAGCTAAAAACACACACCTCCAATAGTTCCTGGCTGCTATCACTCCAGTAGCACAGTTTTGAGAGAAGCCACCATTTAGGGAATTTGGTTCCAAGGAATCTGCATCATAGAAAGAGTTCACTGCAACTGCACCACCACCCAGAGTATAAAGGGCCTGTCACATTGGCCGACGGATGCAAAATGTTTGTAAAAAGGACACAGCAGACGAGAAAATGTTCCAT
>BHFT01033955.1:0-35551 GCA_004320025.1 Laticauda laticaudata
ACCAACGGATGGCAAGTGTTTCTCTCTGTTTTACATCCTCTTTCCATCCATTGGTGCAGTGTGACATGGGCTTTAGACATTTAACAGTGCTTTATATGCAAGACATATACAGAAATATACTTGGTAGGCAAAATACCTGACAAGCAATCTTTCTTCTTAACTCTACATGGAAAACTCTGCAATGAATACAAGGAGAGAGAACATTCCCTCTAATGGTTTCCTTTATATGAACAACTCTTAAAAGGGTAGAACCCATCCCCACTCTTAAAGGGGCAATCCCAATGCTGATTCGTCTTCAATTGCATCAGCTTCACTGCTGGCCAGCATCCAATTGTTGCAGCATCCCCATAATTACGTGATCAAAATTTAAACACTGGCAACTGGCATGTATTTATGATTGCTGTAGCACCCCAGAGTTATGTGATCACCTTTTGCAGCCTTCTTACAAGCAAAGTTTATGGGGAATGCCAGATTCATTGAACAACTAGAGGAATTCACTTAACAAATATGGTAAGAAAGACTGCAAAATGGAGCAAAAACCACTCAACGGTTTTGCCTAACAATGGAAATTTGGGGCTCAGTTGTGGTCATAAGATGAGGACTACCTACATTTCAATGATATTTTAAAAACTTAAAGAGACAAAAACTGAACTGCTACAATAGGGCTGATTTCTAAAGTTATGACTATGTCCATCAAATACATGGCACATTTATTCATTTATTTAATCACATTTAGAAAGCCATCCAACTCCATAGGCAGTGCAGGACATTAGAAACAGCCAGAACCCAAAGAAGAAAAGAACAATGCACATCCAGAAAAACAAACATTCCAACTATCATAAAATCCATGGCTTGGAGACAAAACCAATTTTCAAAGACATTTTAAAGAGAATTGCAGAGAAGCATATACAGATATTGCGGGGGGAGTATTGTTCTGGGAAAGTGGGCACTATCTATCCTGAAATAAAATAATTCCAGACATATACCGTATAATAAAGTAAGTTCAAACAATGTACTAACTTACAATAGGGTTGTGTTGGGTTGGATTTAATGAACTCAGTCAATAAACCATAAACTAGCACAATATATGGCCTCTGCCTTTTGTGTTGTGTGATGCCAGCTATGATCTGTTCAGAGATCCCTAATTGTTCAGGAAGAAACACAGGAAGCTCATTTGAACACTTGGGAACATATCCCCATGTTCTTGCAATATAATAACCATCTAAAAATTGTGGTCAAGACCAGTTACAAAATTTCAACTAACCAGAAAGTAAACTGTTCTTATCCGGAATCAGCTAGAAGTCAGCTTATCTCTTCTTTCTGTCTGAGTTGATGGCACACTTCCAGATAAAGTCATGAGTTATTGCTATTCACCATTTTATTTTCCAAGTATAATAAATAAATTGATGCTGGCACTTTGGTTGCAAAATGGCAGTATCCCATTTACTGCTGCTATTTAAACAAAAGACCATTGAATTTAAGAAGGCAGGTAGATATCTTGTGCAAAATGAGGCACCTGTGGTTACATTAGCTCAGAGTGCTCTTCTGATAATCACCCCGGATCTAAATTTCCCTCAAATATAATTTGGTTGGGGAAATTAATAACATTGCATTCCCTCTTGAACAAAGCAATGAAAGGGCACTTTTAACTGGGCACTATTCAGTTTCAAACATGATCTCTACAATTTGGATATATTTCTACGACTTAACCGTGAATAATGTATATATCCAGCAAAGGTATGCTCACCTCATAACAAACCAGAGACAATCTGTGTATTCAGGTACAGTGGAGGACAAAGTCCAAGGTACCTAACTTCTTATTTGTTCCTCTTTCATGACTGCTTTTGCACCTGCCTGTTCTTCCTGACCTGGCAAAGGTGAAAAGTTACTACATCCTTTGGTATACGCAGCTCCACCTGTAGCAATAATTTAAACTATTTTTAAAGAGTCAAAACAACATCTTCCTGACTATAAAACAATGCCTGTCAGTATTATAAACATTCTTTTATCAACAAGCCAAATTGTACTAACACCTTTTACTAATATAATACCATTGTTGCTTTATAAAAGAGAAATCGTGCCTACTGTCCCTGTCCTGTTGTCCCCAATTATTATTCCTATTTCTTATATTAAAACCTCTGTTTATTCTTATTTCTACTGTATTGTATCGAAAACTGATTTATTTATTTATTTATCAACTAAGAAAGGGAAATTTTGTAGTTAAGAGGGGGGGGGGGTATTGCTTTAAAACTTCCTTGAATTTTACATCTCTATTTGGACATTGCTGCAAACTGAATCACTTTGATTCTTCAGAAAAGGAGCATGAATATGCCACTACTGTAGACATCAGACTAGAAATTAAAGCCAAACACATAGTAATAATGAATTTTGAAGCCGCTCAGTGCAACCAAAAAGCTAGCCTCATGGACTCACCATAAAACCCTGGGTTTATTCAATGAATGTCCATGAGTCTACAATTCAAACATAATTAACTTTTCCTTAGTATATAGCCAATGGTTTCTGTTATGAAAAACCTAACATAAAAAAGCAGTTTCTAATATTAATTAACAGAGTTAGACAAAAATTCTCTAAACTATATTAGTCTATAAAACATTATTTAGCACTCAGGCATAAAAAAATGTTCCAACCCTTTATTAATACAATTCTAGGAGTTGAAGTCCACAAGTCTTAACATTGCCAAGTTTGGAGACCTCTGATCTATCAGAATATAAATGGTGTATATAAAGTGGCCAGATAAAAACTTTCAGGATATCTAGTTGCTAATGTTGCCACACAAGAAAAGAAAATCTGAAGCTGTAAAGACGATAGGAACATGAAATGTAAGAAGCATCAACACAGCTCATCGCAGATGAAACAACTGCAAATTGACATTTTAAGCATCAGCAAATTGGATCAGATTGAGACTGTACAATTTCAGTCAGGAGATCACACTGTTTATTACTCAGGACATAAAAAGTAAAGAAGGCCAGCATTGCTGTCGTAGTTAGGAAGGTTACGGCAAAGACAGTACTTGGCTACAATGCAGTCAGCGACCAAATGATACCACTAAACTTCATGGACAGCCCTTTAATATGATAATCATTCACTTTTGTGCTCCAACCACTGATGCTGAAAAAGAGCAGATTGGTGAGTTTTAGGATTGTGATTAATTTGAAATCGAGAGAACAATGCGAGCAAAAGGTGCTGCTTGTGATTGGAGTCAGGGATGCTGAAGTTGGAAAAATGAAAGGAAAATGTAGTTGGAGTGTATGGCTTAGGAGAATATCCAATGGTCTCTTCATGGCTAACACCATTTCAAGCAACCAAAGCAATCCCTCTATAGACGGATATCACCAGAAGGAATACACTTAGGATTACAGCCACAATTGAGCTGAGAACATATGTTGCTAAGTGAGACAGTTGTTAAGTGATTTTTGCCCCATTTTATGACCTTTTTTGCCAGAGTTGTTAAGTGAATGGCTGCAGTTGTTAAGTGACATGGTTGTTAAGTGAATTTGGTTTTGCCATTGGCTTGTCAGAAGGTCGCAAAAAGGGGATCAGATGATCCCAGGACACTGAAATCATCATAAATATGAGTTGGTTACCAAGAGTCTGAAATTTGATCATGAGGATGCTGCACTGGTCGTCAGCATGAAATACAGTTAGTGCTGTTGTAATTTTGAATGGCCACTAAATGAACTGTTAGAAGTTGAGGCCCACCTGTATGTAGAAATCGAATTGACTATATTATTGGTAAAAGTGTGCCCAATTATTCCAGGCTCTATTCAATGGTGGGATTTGAATTTTTTTACTACTGTTTCTGTGGGCGTGGCTTGGTGGGCATGGTAGGAGAAGGATACTGCAAAATCTCCATTCCCTCCATACCCCACTAACCTGCTTTCCTGCTCTGTTCTCCTGTGCAAGGCAACAAAAGAAGACCCAACTGGGACTCGGGAGGCAGAGAATAGATGGAGGCAGGGGCAGTCAGAGGTGGTATTTGCCAGTTCTCTGAACTACTCAAAATTTCCGCTACCAGTCCTCCAGAACTGATGAGAACCTGATGAACACCACCTCTGGTTCCATTGCATTCTAGATCAATTACACATTCTGGATGGTCTTCAAGGACAGCTTCATGAAGAGCAGATTGCAACATCCAGGAGGAGGTGACCAAGGCATGACCAGAAGTAGGTCCTACCAATCTAGAAACTACAAATGGCACATAAGCTGGAGTTGTGCAAAGGCTCTCCAGTTGCCACTTGCTCCAAAAGCAAAAACCATAAGTTCAGGAGAACTCCAAACTACATACAAGTTATAAGTTGGGAAATGCAACCCCTGCCCTAAAGCCAATGGTGGATAACCTCCAGTTCTGGGATCAGAGGGGCCACAAACCTGCAGATATCCAATCTTGCTAAGATTAAGCCTGCTCTTCCCTGTCCAGACCTCTTCAGCCCCCAAACACTAGGACAAGCCTCACCTGGTCAGCTCAGAATGAACCTCTATTCAGTTTGAGAAAATACTAATAAGCCTTTAAGGGAATGTCTGTAAACCCTCTCTAAAGCAAAGAAATATACTCTTTCACTTTGTATTTGATAATTATTCCAGTTTTCCTGGCACTATTTTTTTTAAATAAACTGCTTCTCAGCCACTCAAATATATCCAAGAATATTTTTAATATATTGTAAATCAGTGGTTCCCAAAATGGGCGGTACCACCATAGGGGGCGCTGAGAGGCAAGGGGGCCAACAGGGGGCACTAAGAGGTGGCAGGGGGGCTCTGGAGGTGAGCAGAAGGGCACAATTCAGGCATGAGAAAAAATGCCACCACGTTCGAGGCAAGGCCCCGCAGGATCATCCCATTGACTTGCATGCTCTGGTGCAAGAAGCTCCACCCACGAATGCAGCGTTGGGAAAGGAGAGCAAAGCCACTCCTTTTCAAATATCCCGCCAAATATCCCACTGTATTCAGAGCGGTGGGGCGGTGTCCTGAACGTAGCATTGGGAATAGGAGAGTAAAGTCTTTTCAAACATCCCACCACCATGTTCAGGGTGGCACCCTGAACAGTGTTGGGAAAGAAGAGCAAAGCCAGAATGGCTTTGCTCTCCTTTTCAAACATCCTCCCTCTGCCGTATTCCACCCCATTGAGCCCCTTGCACCGGAGGCATCTGCCCAAGCAAGTCCGAACGGAGCGGTGCACGAAGTCAATGGGGTGAGCCTGAGAGAGGGAAAGAGAGAGGAAAGAGAGAGAGAGAGGGAGAGAGAGAAAGAAAGAAGGAAGAAGAGAAAGAGAAAAGGGAAAGAAAGAAAAAGGGACAAAGAAAGAGGGGGGATGGAAGGAAGGGACAGAAATAAAAAGAAATAAAGAAGGAGGGAGGGAAGAGAAAGATAATGAGATATCTATTGTAGTCCAATCACCTGCTCCAGCAGGGTTAGAAGGGAGTGTGTGTGTGTGTGTGTGTGTGTGCACGTGTGTGTGTGTTCGTTCTCCTTGTAATTTACCAGTACATTTTGATTTTGCCTTCTTCAAAATTGGCACTGTCATACATTGGGGAAAAAGTAATTTTTTAGGGTGGAGATCTGGTCCAATGGATCCTGTTTAAAGCCTCAACAAAATGTGAGAGCTTCCTGATAGTCTTGGCCATGTTTTGTCCACAAAACCTTTAATTAATAGAAGCCAAAGATGTTTCAATGTGCTGGCAAAGATGTTTCAATGTAGAAAAGGGCCTCTAAACTAGGCCTCATTTCAATCTGATGCATCAGCTCTCTCTCTCTCGCTCTTGCTCTCTCTCCCCTCCACCCCCCCCTTCTTTGTCCCTTTTTCTTTCTTTCCCTTTTCTCTTTCTTTGCTTCCTTCTCTCTTTTCTCTCTCTCTCTTTCCCTCTCCCAGGCTCACCCCACTGATTTGGTGCACCACTCCGCTTGGACTTGCTTGGGCAGGTCCCTCCAATGCAGTGGGCTCAATGGGGTGCACCTGCGGGTCTGGCACCTAGAATGCAGCAGTGCCAGCACGTTTGAAAACTAAAGCAAAGCCAGAGGTCGGTAATTTTTGCTGCAAAGAATCACAAAAGCTTCTGAGTTGTGCACAAGAAGAGACACACATGTCAACGCAATTCAGCAACATAAAATAAAGAAATACAAATAAAACAAATCAACAAGAATCAGCAAATCATCTCTGATTAGATTTTATTCACTACTAGAATCTAATCAGAGATGCTTTGCTGATTCTACTCCAATGACCTGCTCCAGCAGGGTTGGAAGGGATTATGTGTATATGTGTGTGCATGGCTGTCAAAACTCCAAAAACAGGTCAAGTAGTTCTGGGGAGACCAGTCATAAATTAGAACACTTGCTAAGTAACCGACCATTAAGTGAAGACCACTTGTATTTGGTTTGCCAGTCACCAAACCACACTCACCCAGTCATGTGACCAGCAAGCCACACCCTCAAATTAGGCCATGCCTACAGAAATTTGAATCCTGCCCCTGGGTGGGTGGGGGCATTGAGGATGAGTTTGTAGCACCAAGGAGGCGGTGGACTGAAAAAGTTTGGGAACTACTGTTGTAAATCATAGCAATTCACATTACTGGAGTTGAACAGTGCTCCAGCCATTCTTATATGAATACTCCTGGTTAGGTTCGAGGCAGAGAAGTTAATCCTATGAATGCTTCTCAATTCTCCAATGAATTCACTGCTCTCCTCCAAAAAGAAGCCAGGAGAAATTATATATATATAAAGAGACAATAAGAGGAAGCAAAGCACCATGCTTATTATTAATTTATTTTTATAGCAGACAAAGTATTCATGTTCTTTTCATGAAAGAGTGAATACACATTTAATTTTACTAATTCCCAGTAATTTCTTTGTCATGCTTCATATAATTTGTGCTTAAATACATGTCATTAATTTCACAATCACTTTGTTCTCCTGTTTGATCTGTAAAACAAGCTGTCAAGATGTGGGTTAAACTAGACAGTACAAGGCCAAAAGGGTTGCTTCAGAAAATTTAGTTTCCAGAATATCAAAATTCCTAACAGCAAGTAGACATAAATGTCACTGTTTTACATGGGATTAAAGGCTGCTCGGGTTTTACCAAGTTATATCATGCAATGCAAAACTGAAATGCTTAATGATATATAATATATCCAGTCAAAACTGAAAATAAGAAGCCACTAAAATGGTCTTATTGTGGTGAGATGCAAAAAATAGAGTTATGGCCAAGATCTAAAGCAGAGATCTCCAAACCTGGCAACTTTAAGACTTGTGGACTTCAATTCCCAGAATAGCTGGCTGGAGAATTCTGGGAGTTGAAGTCCACAAGTCTCAAAGTTACCAAGTTTGGGGACCCCTGATCTAAAGGCCTGACTATATCTTCTAACATCCTCTATTCAGAGGAGTCCCCTACATTCTCCAAAATTGGATTCTTGGTTGCAGACAAAAAGATAATAATTCCAGAGCTGGTCCTTTGGATTCCAGCCTATGAGACGACATGAGGATTGAGCTCTTCAAAATATTTGCAATTTACAATTTACAAGACCTGCACAATCATTCTTATTATTTAAATCTTCCCCATCAGAAAAAAATTAAGCTTCTTTTAGAAAGATTAAAACAACTGCATTCACTTACAGATTTTCAAACCCAGCAGCCTAGTTCCAGTGTGCTGAAATATACCTTGCCTTTAAATCAGGCCTTTGATGCACAGCGATTGTGCAAGCAATGACGGAAATGGAGAAGACAGTGATCAAGTGAAACTGATTCTTGCAATGTTCAAATTTAGAAATGTAAAGAAAAGGCCCAGGACATGATGGAAATTACGTGAGTTCTTCCAAGATGACAATATTTTGAATCTTCAGAATCATCCACTCACATGTCCAGAGTGATTTTTAAACAAATAATATGATATGAAGATATCACTTCAAGAACCTTGCCCTTTTTGCTACAGTGCTTCAGAGAAATTCATAGCATTGCAACTTAATCACATCTAAAGGATGGCTGTTCATACAAATAAAATATGAAAGAAAAAGAAGAAGGGGAAGAAGCATTTCGCAGCCCTAGTAGTAGTCCTTCAGGACACAGGATCAGCTTCAATTTCCCTGTTACTTTAACATGCATCCAGGGTAGCTATCCCATTCTGACACTATCCAGATAGGCTAATATATGCTGCTCTTTCTTGCTCAACCGCCCTTCACACAGCCTCAGCCCTTCTACCATCTCCATTTTCCAAACAGATGGAAAACAACTCTGTCTTAATCAGCCAAAGAACAGAGGTCTCATTGGACAAAAGATCTCAAAATAAGCAAGGAAATTATGTAGTCACCTCACAGATTTGATTTAAACCTCTCCTGGGAAAGATGTAATTTTCATCACTTAAATTTCCATTAGGTATATTTTATTTAACTATTCATTCAGAGAAAATACACATGTCCCCCTTTCTCAGAATTATAATTCTTTTTCTAAAATAATACTGATTATTTTAAAGATTAAATATCATTTAAAACTTGAGAATAATGATTTGACCATATTCTGTAATACCAAAGCAGATATTTACTTTTCAAATCATTATGAGGAAAGTCATTCATAAACAGAGCATATTATTGGGACTTCTGGGAAACAGAGGCAGACTGAAGATGGAAGAACAGATTCAACAGCTGTGACAAAAAGAAGAATTGGTGAATGGATCATTCCTTGAAACTCCTCTCTGGATCAAGGAGAGGGCTAGGATTATCCATAGCTTCAATAACTCCGAATTATTAACACCTACTTCTAAATTTCTCACAATGTTTATGGAATTTTTAGGGAACTTGAAAACTGTACTTAAATTCCATTTCTAAAAATAGCTTCAAATCATTTTTTCTCGATCCTAAAGAACAAAGTACAGTAACAAAATTCTGTTTTCTCTCGGAAAAATTGATTGATTACCCTTCTATCCAAAGCATTTTTACATTTACAAGGCTCTGCCATAGGAATCCGCAATATGCACAATGTCTTTCAAATGTGTTAGACTACAATTCCGACAATGCACCGCCTGGGCCTGTAGTCCCAAACATTTTAGAAAACGCTAGCTTGTCCATTCCAGTACTGTGGACTGGAATGTCTTCAAGTAATGTGGACATTTTTTTAATAGCTCAATACATTTTACACAATTTCTCTTTCAGTCCTTATCCCTCTATCTCCATGATAGCAAATGATAACTTCCCTCACTGATGTAAAGGGTACAGAAATGATGTAACTGAAATTCTTTGGACACTGCAAGTGCTGGATAAATGTTTAATATGCTTGGTTTGTAAGTCAACTATCTCTTGCTTGTTGCTATTTCAAGTAATATCACTTCACACTGACCTTATCTTACCATTTCATGCCACCTTCTCTACAGCTGCAAGTCTACGTATGTTTCCAAAAAGGAAACTTTCTGGATAGTTTGACAACAAGGAAAAAACTTGTCAGTGACAATTCATGTAATGAAAGCCAGTAATTTTTCAGGTACAGTACAAGCAAAGTTGTACTGAGGAGGATATGATGGCTGGATTTTTTTTCATGGACAATCTTCCATGCATTCAATTTAATTTCTCTGTTTATCAGGCCACATATATTCCCCTCCCCTTTCTCTCTATTAACAGTCAGTGCCACATAATCACTCATGAATTTTTTTTGACTTGTGTCCTTTAAATGGTGTGTGATTTCAATAAATAGGATTTGCATTTGAAAATATTTACTTTTGTTTGGAAATCTCTTGCAGCTGCCTAAATATGGCAAGAAAGGGCAGTTTATGTGGAAAATTACACTGAAGATTCTGGATCTTAGTTGCCATTTTATAAATAAATGGATTCCTTACATTCACAGCATGGCTCAGTTAGAGCATAAAATCCTTTTCTGAAGATCTTCTAACAATACAGGAAGAGTATTCATAAACAAGCCACTCTTCCCTACTTGCAAAGGAAATATCCCATTAGCAGAGTTTTGCTTATAATTTAGATTCTAAGCGAAGACATTTATAACACTCCTTCTCACTAAATATACAAATCACCTATAATGACTCTATTCCCGTCCCCAGTGCACATTAGTTAAGTATATATAATAAAAGAATGCACGGCATGAATCAAAGCACCAACATTTTAAACTACATGTGCCCACCTTCCCAAATTTGCCAGTGGTATCAATAAAATAATCCATGGAAAAGTAGGTTATATATTGAAAATAAAGCATTTGAAAGTTCCACATTTGTGTAAGATTGACAGTATGTTTGTCTTTCAGTTGTATATCAAACCAATTGCCAAAGCAATTTAGTCAATTGCCAGTTGTATAATTAAATTAAGTATTACCATAACTGGTTATCCAAGTACAGAATGCTAGTACTACAGCCTCTAGCACCATTTTTCTCCTTATGATCCTCCAGATATCTTAAATGCCAAAACTTGCTAAGAGAATCAAGGGATTTAAAGCCTAACCTATCCAAAAAACCCTCACCAGACTGTCAAAAATTGTTCCAGAAAAAGGACTGTGTTGCTGGGGGTGAGGGGAGAAAATCTTGAGACAAGGGACACCTCTGTATGGTTTGCCAATTGCACAGTGGCAGATAGGAAAGCACTCCAGAGGGTTAATGTCATTGCCCAGAAGATCATTGGTTGTCCTCTCCCCTCTTTGGAAGAGCTTTATAGCTCCTGCTGCCTTAAGAAAGTTGAAAACATTCTCAAAGATCCATCTCATCCTGGGAACCCTTTTTTTTTTAACTATTACCATCTGGCAGACAGTACAGAATAATAAAAACAAGGACAAATAGGCTGAAAAACAGCTTCTATCCCAGGGCAGTAGCTCTTTTGAATTCTGCTGTATAGTGCAGTGTTGGTGTGTGTGTGTGTGTGGGGGGGTGTCGGTTCAATGTGTGAAGGATGTGTGTTTGTGTTATTTTCATTGTCATGATGTGCACTGAAGATGGTGTTTGATTTCGTTGTACGAAGTGCAATGACAATAAAGTAATCTAAATCTAAATACTATGATGCAAAATTAGAGCAGTTGTTGTCAATCCCTTCAGCAGAATACAGCCTCAAATTGAACACAGCTGTTGACCAAATTGACCTTAGTCTTCTGCAAATTCTCCAATACATCTGGCTGTCTCAGAAAAAAAAATCCCAGCCTCTTTCAAATAAGTTAATCCAGAACTATTAGGAGCAGGAAAAGGAGCAAGTATAAAGACAATAAATCCCTATGGTAGCTGGATCAGGCTGGATGTTTGCTTATATTTCACCAATAACTTCCTGAAGCACAGACTCCAGTTGAGTTGCTTCCTATGTTTGAGATCAGATGCCTCCAGAGTTTAAAGGCCACGTTTACAAATGTATTATTTACAATCCAAATGTTCAAAGTGGCTGAAGTAGTATGACAATAGAGAAATTAATAGACCTGCCTAACAGCATGCTTTCATTAGAAAGTTTGTGTGGAAGAATCTCCCACTTAGAAATCATTTTACTTATTTAGTTTATTATATTTATGTCCCATGTTTCATTCAAAGTCCTCAAGAGCCATGCTTGCATACATGTGAACATATCCTTTTTTTCTTACCACAGAAACAACACTGAACTGAGAAAGTGTAACTAGCTCAAAGAGAGCCAGTGAGTCTCCATAGTTAGAGGTGGATCAAAACTTGGAGCTTCCTGCTCCTAATTCAGCAGCTGAACTATTGTATAACATTAACTCTCCCATGGATCATGAATATCTGTACTCAGAACAAGGTGTAAAACCTAGCACTGGTATAGCACTTGAAATGAATTCATACCAATTCTGACAAACTGCTCCAAAGAGAATGTATAAAAGTCTGAAGAGATTCTCAGCCATCCAGATCATGGTTGTCCCAAAGGTGCTTTTTTCAGGAGGCAACTGGACTTTGTTTTTTCTTTTGAAGACATTTTGCTTCTCATCCAAGAAGCTTCAGTTGACCCTGAGGACACAGATAAACCCCCAAGTGCTTCACCAACCCTCTAAAACAGGTCTGTCAAACTCACAACCTCAGGCAGGATGCATCTTGTGCTGGCCATACCCACACCCAGTTTAGCGAAGGGGGGGGAGGAAATCATGATACATCATGTGACAATGATACGATAATGTGAGTTTGACAGCCCTGCTCTAAAATGATGCAAATGACCAGCTGTCTGCAAGGAATATAAATCCTTCCATTCCCCACTATCCAATCAGAGCTGAAGAAGCTCCTTGGATGAGAAGCAAAACGTCTTCAAAAGAAAGAACAAAGAAGGCCAGTTGCCTCCTAAAAAAAAGCACCTTTGGAACAAGAGAATGTACAGTACACCTCAACTTACTACCACAACTGAGCCCAAAATTTCTGTTGCTAAGCAAGACAATTGTTAAATGAATTTTGCCCCATTTTACAACCTTTCTTGCCACAGTTGTTAAGTGAATCATTGCAGTTGTTAGGTTAGCGACACATCATTAAGTGAATCTGGCTTTGCTTGTTAGAATGGTCACAAAAGATAATCACATGAGTTCAGGACACTGCAATCATCATAAATATGAGTCAGTTGCCAAGCATCTGAATTTTGATCCCCTAACCATGGGGGTGCTGCAAAGGTTGTAAGTGTGAGAAAATGGCCATAAGTCACTTTTTTCAGCACTGTTGTAACTTCAAACGGTCACTAAATGAAATTTGATTACATGACTACGGAGATGCTGCAATGGTCGCAAGCGTGAAAAACTTATATGTGACTAATAGAGTAAATCACTTTTTCAGTGCCACTGTAACTTTGAGCAGTCACTTAATGAATGTTTTAAGTTGAGGACTACCTGCATCTCCTTCTTAGATATAGTAATATGACCAGGAGGTTATTTAAGGCTGCAAAGGAACCATTTGAACTGGGAACATTCCAGTTCTCACAAAGAGAACTTCTAACTTCTGAATGTTTAACACAAGAAAAACCATCTCCTCTGTTAGTGTGACAAGATTCAACAATATATTGCTAGCTATCAGCTGTAAGAGACTGTAATGTAATGCTCTTTTCCTTTGCAGTATCTCTTTAAAATCAGAATCCAAATCTCATGGTTCGAATTTCAAAACCGTTAAATATAGGTTTTGTGGTATGGTGGTTATGACCCCAGCAAAGGTTCATGCCAACAATATTTATCAAGTCGATAATCGGATCAGACAATCCCAGGGCAAAGGCTTTCCAAAAAATAAAAAAACCTTGTATATCACGTATCACAATTTTCAGCTGCTACCATCATTTGCTCTCTGACAGGATGAAATTATCAGACTAAATGCTACTTCATTCATCTAGCGAATACAAATGGTTTCCATGGTAAAACACAAACTTATACAATCAACACTCAATAACAATATTAAAGTGTAAACAGGAAGAATATTGCTTAGAGATATTAATAGCATATTAATGCTCCATAGCCATCTCAGGGAAAGGATACCCATGATAAAATTACAGGCATCAGAAAAGAGGCCAAGGCACATATTTCAAAGTTCTAGTTTTGATCCATAAAATCTCCAGGCAAGAGAAAATGAAGTAAATCTTCTGTCCAAGTCCTTTGAGGGCTACTGAGGTTTGGCACAGATCATACTGAGGGAGATGAATTTATAGTCTGATATATGGCAACACAGTTCTTGTATTCATATTCAAAGCATATGGTTCACCTTTGTTGAGTACATAATATGGTTCATATTACTGTTAAGGCAGTTTACAGAAATGGAGTTCTTCTCCGTCCCAAGATTTAAAAGACTTCACTGCAAGCAACAAACACTGCTTTGAAATAGTTTGTCTTCTCTTACACCATGCCACAAAATAAACCAATTAAAGTCAATGACCAAAGGTCCAGATGAATATAAAACTAATGCCAATTAATAATGGAGGGAAAAGGTAGAAGGGAGCATTAAAGGAAACCCAACAGAGAGTGAAACCACTTTTCAAAACACCCACACAGAGACAGCAGCTCCCGACAAGAGAAATGTTCTCTACCAAAATAAACCACAAAGATTCTTTTCATGAAAAATTAAAGAGTTCTCTATATGCAGATTACATGACATTTAATTTTAAGAAACTCTGCTGAAATGAAACTCTTTTGTGCATGACTCCATTCATGAGATAAATGATTAAACAATACACATCCTTTTAGATAATTTAATATCCTCCTTTTAACACGCGTTCTTGAAGTTCATACATTACCTAGATTTAATTATTAAAACAGAAATAGAAACCATTATAAAATCATTTATATCTTACCTTGGCACTGAAACCCTTGTTTTCCAAACCCCCTGTAAGGAGGAGAAAAAAAAAGACTTAGAAATATATTTTGATATTAAATTAATACTGATCTACAATATGTTTAAACTTATTGTCAGAGCAAAGTGAAGCTGTTAAGATCTCTTACTTTCAACTAAAAAGAGGTTCCTCCCCCCAAATTCCTATATTCAGTTTTGAAGAAAATTTGTGAACTACTGCACAATGATATATCAATGTAATGTGGAAACATTGTGATGTGGTACACTTAATATGAGAAATAATGCAGGCTATCTTCTATTTGATACTGTATGTACTAGTAGCTTAACATTTTCTCTACTAAATTCTGCCACACGAGAAAAAATGGGCTGCAGTTTATTCAAATGAAATCCAAATTTCTTTGGAAGGCATTTCTTGATTTTTAAAAAAAGTAATATTATTTTGACAATGTAATTATTCATATCATTGTATTAGGATTCCTTTTGATGGTATGATAATTAATGATTAAACTATCTTTGCAGCTTTTAAAGTCCAAAGTCTCATATTTGGCTATTGAATTATCATTCAATTGAATTATCATTCAATGTATCAAATTCAAACGCTGATAAACTGGCATTCTCTCGATAAATTAGACTCCAATTCCCCTTAGCATCTGTTCCTTGTTCAGAATTATGGGGCTGTAGATCAATATATATGGAAGACAGTGGACAGCTTTTCTATGAAAGCTGAATATGAGATCCACAAGCCAAGATATTCAATTATTGGGAGTTTTCCTATAGTCTGGTCCACCTCTCCTCAGGAAGACATTATTTTTCATACTAGGCTAACTATATGTTCAAAAATACAAAAAGCACTCTTGTAGACACTCACATTTGATCAGCAGTTGCCTTTGTAAATTGACGTTTCATATATTACTAAGAGAATTATAATCTGGGGTACACACACATACAAAAGCCACCAGTCATCTATTAAGTCATCATTTCAGATGTATTTCCTTACTAAACAGAGCAGCAGAATGACTTCCTACCAACTTTCCCACTGACTGTGTTTGTGGGAAGCTTGCATGGAGCACCAGAAATCATTCCTTCTTGGCTGACACACAAAAACTGCATGCCATTTTGCCAGGAAGAAGGGGAACAAAGGGAGCCATGGATCATAAGGAAAATTATAATACCCTGCTCCTCATCCTGATATGTCCCCAAGAGCCCCCTCCTCCAGGGGGGAACAGGATTCACCCACCCACTACCAGTGCCCCCCAGCTAGACCTATTTTGCCACCTACTGCCTCATCCTTCTCTCACCACCCACTGCCATTGAGAGATTTCAAATTTTAGTCTCAGTTTCAAAGCAGCCCCTTACCTGTCAGACCTAGCAAGGGTCAGAGGGAGGCAGGAAAGAGAACAAAGATATGGGCCTCCCATCTTCCCTTGTGCCACCCAACCTATAGGTTTCTGGGAAGTGTAGTTGGAAGACATGGAGATGCTGAGGTAACTAGCTACAACTTCCATGAATTTCATTCTCACAGGAATCATGGGTCCCAGCATTCTATATTTAAGTTTAATTAAAAGTAACCATTTACGTTACTTGGGTTCAATAATTGCTGCTCTACACCTTCCGATTTCTTATTATGTGCAAACGTGTGTGCATGACATATGGTGTCATATGTCATGACATATGACATATAATCTCATGATTCTGTAAAACACCTGAAATCATTGATGAGCGAGCAGTCTCATAAAATAACTGAAGCACAGAAATGTTGTCCTTAACCTGTCTCAAAAATAATATTATTTGATAGCTCAATGATCATTATAAATATTTGAGGTGTATGCTTCATAATTACCTAAGAGTCACTTTATGCACAAGCCTACTTCTCTAGTAGAGCAACTCTTTATCATCTGAAACTAAAATGTATTAAATTTAAACATTTTTATAACCATAGGCTATCAGATTCTGGATTCCTGCATCTCACTGGAAATATATATGAAATATACATATAGTATACCCTCATATGAAATATAAGGGTATACTATATGTATGTGATCAGAAGAGCGGCTTCTAGGAATACCAGTAAAACTTTCTCTTAGTTCCACATTCCACTCAAAATTTGGTTAACAAAGATATCTACAGCAGAATATAGAATAACAGTTAGAAGGGACCTTGGAGGTTTTCTAGTCCATCCCACTGCTCGAACAGGAGATCCTGACCTATACCATTCTGACAAATGGCTGTCCAATCTCTTCTAAAAGACCTCCAGTGATGAAGCACCCACAACTTCTGAAGGCAAGCCGTTCCACTGGTTGAATATTCTCATTGTCAGGAAATTTCTCTATAGTGGCACACAGAAAAACTGTCCTATATCAATTCAATTTTCCCATTTGGGCCTGTTTTTCCTGTTTCCTGTTTTTTTAGTCTAAGAGTTCTCTGGAGCTAACCTTTGACTTCCACATTTGTAATGAAAATCAGGTTTCCCTACTGAAACTTTTATGAAAATAAAGAGATGAGAAGTGACGACTGACTTCAACTGATTCAGATGGAAAAGGGCAATAGTCCCATTCACAGATTGCGCTAAATGATTTCCTAACCTTCAAAAATGGAATTTCATAGTTTATAAAAGATATAAGGATTATGCATGCTGAAAGTTGTTATTGTATTTATGATACTAAATTATTGGCTGGACATGAAAATATGCTGAACTATCTGCTTTTCAAGATCAAGGACTATAGTCTCAAAATTGGCCTGCACTTTAATGAAAGAGGAGCAAGATTCTAACAACTGGTAATATCAGTAATTTCATCTTTGACTGAGGGGAAATATATATAGCTGACAATTTCAATTGGCTTGGATAAGCAATGAAACTACAAGCACCCAAATGATGAAATACTGTTGGAAAAATGGCTATGTTTCTTTAATGGCTAAGTTCTTTAAGTATAGAAAAATTTCATATGTTCCATATTTCAAAATTCAAAATATGGTAATAATAATACTAAATAAGTAAATACCAATACCAATAATTCAAAAAAATTCCAAAATTCCACATGTACCAAGATCTGATTTGTTTGGACCATGATATTTTCAAGAACATAATATGGATGGACAAGTTGGACAGTAAAGGCACAAGATGGGGGGGAACCCATATAATGAAGATATCAAGGATTGCCTGATCAACAGATCAGTCAATATTGAGGAAATCAAAGCTAAACTTTCCACAAAAGCTCGAGTGACAAGACCAGCATCCATCAAGCTATGGACACTTCAGGCAAAGAGACAGATAATTAGAGAAAAATCTCATGCTTAGTCGGGTTGAAAGAAAATACGAAAGAGAATGACCGGCAGAGTGAAGGGTTGGTACAATAACAGCAGCCCCTGGTGCCATCCTAGTAAGGATCAGCCATCTAAAACTGAGCACAGTTCAGGGCAACCATTCACTGGATCACGAGGAGTTGACATTGTCTTGACAGCAACTAACAATGCACGGGTCATGGGAGAGAGAAAAGAAGAGCAATCCTGTGTCCAAGTAAAACAGATGCAATCCCACTGAGATATTTAACTTAGTTAAATCCAGCTGCAAGGAAGAATTTTTCAGAGACCACAGAATGGTAAACAATTATGTTTCCATAATAAGGTGGAGATTTCATATGGGCAAGAGGCTTTTTTGTCTGCTTCATTTCTATGAGCACACTGTAGGAGTTTAAATATAGATTAACAGTGTCTATTAATGTTACCTATCAGGAACTAGGACATAAATGTTTGACTTCAATATTCTTTTGGGCCACTTCCAAAAAAAAAAAATCCTTACTTCTGCAAATGTTAGCAAGCTCTAAAGGTGCAAACAATAACACTACAAAAATATCCAAACTGATGTTGTTAAAAAAGGGCGTTGGAACGTCCTGATACGCCCATTCTCTTTGAGCTGTGAAGAGCATCCAATAGTGGGGAGGTGCATTCACAGGCTGAGCTTGATTTGTGGAACGCTCCTCCTCCACCATGTGACTCCTCAGATTTCCCAGTTTTGGCAAAGACGTGAGAAAAAAGCGCTCTCATCCTCACATACAAAAAAGTTCATTGGCCGAAACCCACCAGATGGAAAAAAAGGGTGGGCTGGATGCTCTTCACAGCTCAAAGAGAACGGGCTATCAGGTAGAAGTACCAACGCCCTTTTCTCTATTGAGCTGTTCAGAGCATCCTAAGTGGGACATACCAAAGGCTTGGCCTGAACCTATGGAGGGACTCCGTCTGCTCTGAATCTCCTCCGGTCTCTGTGGACCCTTGCAGAACTCTTCTGCCAAAGGAAGCCTCAGCAGAAGCAAACACATCAATATTGTAGTGTCTAATGAAAGGCGATGGGGAAGCCCAAGCCATGGCCCGACAGATTTCAGTTATTGATGCTTGTGTGACCCATGCTGCCAAAGTTGCTGCACTCCTGGTTGAATGAGCTGTTATGCCCTTAGGCACCTGCAGAGATTGGGTCTGATATGTTTTTGCTATTGCAGCCCATAATCCAACGCCTATCGTAGATGGTGAGACCTATGCCAACCTTGCAGTTATTGGCTGAAAGAACACAAATAAAGCCTCCAATTTCCTAAAAACCACTCTACGCTTTGATATAGATTCGCAGTGCACGCCTCACATCAAAACTTTATGCCATTGTCTTTCCATCCCCTGTGATGGACTGGGGCAAAAATTTGGGAAGAATAAGTTGCTTGTGCCTCTATGAAAGGCCGAATTGACCTTGGCATAAAATGTGAGATTGGGGCGAAAGAACCACTCGATCAGCATGAAAATGCAGAGATCTTGTCTGATGGACAAGGCTGCAATTTCCAAAACACGACGAGCGAAAATGACGCTACAAGGGAAACTACTTTGTACGTCAGAAGTGGAGACTTGCCGTTTTCAAAGGTTCAAAAGCGTCCCTTAGTCAGAGCCACAAGGACCTTAATAAGGTCCCAGACTGGATAACGATGCACTGCTAGAGGGCGTAAAATTGGAGGCTCCTCCGAGGAAAACCTTATGTATGGATGATATTGAAAGAGAACTGAGGCCCTCGCAAGTGAGAAACTGATGCCAAGGCTGCCACCTGCTTTTTTTAACGTATTGAGCTGACAACCCCTTAATCAAGTCCCTCTGCAAAAAACTCTAGAGTCTGAGCGACAGAGGAGAGGCAGGATCAATTGAAAACTTACTACACCCTTTTGCAGAAGGTGACATGTTGGCATTGTAAATGCGAATTGTTGAGGGGCGTCTGTCGGCTAGGATAGTGTCGATAAACCCTATTGGAGACTTTCCACCCTTCAAACCACTCCGCTCAACCTCCAGACGGTCAATTGTAACCATTGAGACTCCGGATGTTGAAGGGCCCCTGAGTTAATGAGATTCTGACTGAATTCTCCAGGAGGAGCACCAAGAGACTGCAGAGGTCTGCGAACCATGGCCGTCTGGCCAGTTAATGTGCTACTAGAAGTAATTCCGCTCTCTTGTCTAGTAACTTCTGGATAATAGCCATCTCCATCCAGGCTTTCATCCTTTCTGGAACCTCCTCAATGAAAGCTGTCACCCTGGCGAAGACCCATGGCTGTCAGAGTGAATGTGCTTTCAGGAGGCCATTCTGGTTGGTGTTCCAGACACTTCAGCCTGTTGTCCTTGTGGAATTAAGCTGCAACCTGATGAAAGGAGAGATCTGGAGGAGAGGAGGGTGTGAAAAAAACTGACAGACTGGAAGAGGTGGCACCCTGAGATACAGTGTGGACCTCTCGAGAATTGCCTGTCTATTTGCTTTTGTATTGCCTCATCGCGCCTTGACGGCGTCCCTTTCTTGAGACTTTAGAAATTCCACTCGTGTTTGATTTGGCTTTTATCTTCAAGCAAGGTGCCTGGAGAGGTGCTACCATCTGCCATTTGATTAAAATTAGATAACAGCTAATGAATATAATCTGTGTACAAGGCGGTTGGCCACACCCAGGGTCCGATCTTGATACAAAAAACGGATTGACTGTATAAGTACTTATTGGCCCCCTTTATTTAATTTATTATTTTATTTTTACTGGTGTGTGTATGTCTGTTGTGGTGTGCACCCCCCGGCGCGGTCCTGGAGCCGAGCATCAGAGGAGTCCGTCCGCTGCCCAGCCCGTCCGCCCTGTGCGTGTGAGGAGATCCCTCCACACTGAGAGTGCAGGCCTCTCAAATGACCGACAGTCCGCCAGAATCATCCCCCCACTCATGCTGTAGGTCCCCCCCCCACGGACGGACTCCCTCTGATGCCTCCGGGCTCGGCACCCCTCCGCATCCGGTGGAGCCAGCTTGCTAATGAAATAGCAGCTTGCGTGATGAAGGACAGCCGTCCTTTCACACGGGAACCAGGCTGCACTGGGGCCTCCGGCACGGGGAGCGAGTCGTTGACGCCATATCAGGCCACGGGGCAGACGGAAGGAGGCCAGGGGCGCAAAACGGTCGGTCGGGGCTCCGTCCAATGGGCACAGACCCAGGTTGTGGCCAGTCAGAGTGGATCGGTCCTCAAGTTTGAGCGGTGGGAAGCTGTGGGACACACTCCGTTGCGGGGCCTGATTGAGGCGGTGGTCATTCTGCTGGGGCGTTGCTTGCAGCTTTGATGAGCTGCAGTGGCATGGTGTCCCGAGGAAGCTGAACAGCCGCGATGGTGGGTGCCCGGGGAGCTTGAAAAAAAAGAAATATATATATATATATATATATATATATATATTAATATGTATATATGTGTGTGTGTGTCGTGTGTTTAAGTGTTCGCGGTACTTACATGTATGCTCTCAGCTTCCTTCGTCATATCCACGTCATTGTAGTGCTTTTAAAGTTGTAGCAACAAAACTCAATACAGACTCAATCAACAGGACTCAAATACAAACTCAATACAACAAAACTCAATACAAGAAGCCTGAGGGAGGGCAGATGAGATTCTGCTGAAACAGTTCCTAATACTTCCAATTCTTATGCGGAAGAAAACCCGAATTAACCAAAGATTCCACATTACAAATACTCCGCGAAAACCTCAGAAAACATATATATAGTATATATATATATATATATATATAATAAATATATATATATATATATATATATAATATAATATATATATATATATATATGTTGCTTGTTTAGCTTCCTTCGCGTAATTATCCCACGGTTATTGTATTCTGTTAAAGTGTAGCTCATTGTAGTTCTGTTTAAAGTTGTAGCAAACGTTTCAGCAGAATCTCATCTCCATCATCAGGCTGTGTGTGTGTGTGTAGTGTGTGTGTGTGTGTGTGTGTATGTATATGTGTTGTGTGTGTGTGTGTGTTTTTTAAGTTTTCGCGGGTATTACGATGGAATGCAGTTCAGCTTCCTTCGCGGTATTTCCCACGTCATTGTAGTGCTTTAAATTGTAGCAACGTTTCAGCAGATCTTCATCTGCCATCATCAGGCTTCTGTAGGAATTTGTACATATATACAAACTCCCTACAGAAGCCTGATGATGCAGATGAGATTTGCTGAAAAATGTTGCTACAAACTTTAAAAGCACTACAGAGGGATGTGATAATACCTGAAGGAAGCTAACTGCATTCATGTAAATACCCACGAAAACTGCGTATATAATTCCTCTTGTACAACTACATTATATATATATAATAAGTCGTATTCTCAGTGATAATATTTTATTGAAAATTAAAAATATTATACTGTAAAGTAGTTTGTTACCATGATGATTGATTATGATTGAATTATTATAATTATTGCTATCATTGCTTTGTAATTGCTCCTAATGAGTATGATATATGTATATTCCAATAATTAATATAGAACACCAATATTAATGAGTAATCCCAGATTAGCAAATACGAATGCCTAAGGCCCGGATTGATGATTAAGGGCCTTCAGCAGCTTCCCTGCACAGGCGACACTGCCTAGGTGCTTGCTGCTTGTGCACTTGAGAATAAGCTGTGAGGTTAAGCCAACATTTAAAAAGCAAATTAATTATCCTCGAAGGCAAGTAGCCAAAACAAGGGTAAAACTCTAGAATCCGAAAGGGTTCTGTTCTTTGAGCAGAAAAACCTCACACAGCTCCAGGGAAACAGACAAGGCATGCAGCCACCAAGGGCACTCAAGATGACCTCCAGCAGTGAAAGCTTTTTCATGCGCTTACTAGCAGCAGCTTCCGCCCCTTGCAAACCAATCCAGAGCTCAAACGAAGCCTGAGCTCTCAAAACAACTGAACGGCGGAAGAAAAAGGGAATTAATCCAAATAACTTCCCCACTGAAGAAAACGGCATTCCGGAGGGGGGGTAAAGGGCGATACACTTTGTTAAAATGAAATATGAAGCACTACAAGCAAACAGAAAAAGACACAGCGCAATCAAACTCAGATAAGAAAAATTTTATTGTGGGGAGAGAGCGAGCAGCTCCAAAACCTCCCACCACCTCTTTTTTTGGGGAGGGGGCACGAACAGCGCTTCCCTTCAAACCGGACTCTCAGTCTGATGAAGGATGTAGGCTAAAGACAAAGGAAAAAAGCCAAAGAAAACTGAATTGCAATCAAACCTGCTAATATTCCTGTTTCCAGTCAAGGAAGTATCAAAGCACTGCCTGTCTCGCACAAGCTGAGCAAAAACTGGGAACGCTAGGAGATCACGTGGAGAGAGGAGCATTCCACAAATCAACAAATCAAGCTCAGCCTGTGAATGCAGAGACTAAGCACCTCCCACTACTGGATGCTCTGAGCAGCTCATAGGAGAACAGCTCTTAGCCCCTTACCACAGGATCGAACTTAAGGTTTTAATAATAAAAAATGAATTCTACCCACTGTCTCAAGACAGAAAACTTAAATTTAAAAAAAAAAAAATTTGTGCTGATTACCATTTCTGCATTGTGCATATTTTCAATACAAACAATTCAAACAAATAAAAAAATATTCATTGAATACCTATCTAAAAATAAATTTAAAAATACTCATCATTGTAAGAATTACACAGGAAAAAATAGAGTTAGAATTCTAATAACCTATTAAAATCACAGATGCTCTTCTTTTAGTTCAATAACATATTTGATAAAGACAGGTAGTCCTCAACTTATAACCACAATTAAGCCCAACATTTTTGTCGCTAAGCGAGACAGTTGTTAAATGAAATTTGCCAACATTTTACAACCTTTCTTGCCACAGTTAAATGAATCACTTCAGTTGTTACGTTAGTAACATGGTTGTTAAGTGTATCTGGTTTCCCCGTTGACTTTGCTTGTCAGAAGGTCACGAAAGGGGTTCACATGAGCCCGGGACCCTGCAACCATCATAAATATGAGTTAGTTGTCAGGCATCTGAATTCTGATCATGTGACCATGGGGATGCTGCAATAATTGATGTGAAAAACAGACATAAGGTTTTTTTTCCAGTGCCATTGTAATTTCAAATGGTCACTAAATGAATGGTTATAAGTTGAGGACAACCTGTATTACTGATTAACTCTAACACACTGTTTACATAATGATTGCTAGCATCTTTGATAAATGGTTGTAATGAAATGTCTTCTGAGATAAGA
The DNA here is from genome assembly GCA_004320025.1 of Laticauda laticaudata. Lineage (NCBI taxonomy): Eukaryota > Metazoa > Chordata > Lepidosauria > Squamata > Elapidae > Laticauda > Laticauda laticaudata. Next base: position 23,761 of record BHFT01033955.1, read on the forward strand.
TCTTGTAATTCAATGGGCAGATGTTTTTCTCCTATAATTTATAAAAAAAGCTTTGAAGAATATACATATAACTCCTTTACTGCTAACACAGAAACACAAGTCAAAGAGAGGGAAATAAGGGCTAAAGTAACCTGCTTCAACCATGAAACTCATCAATTTTGAACTCAGCATGTTGTTTCTGTCTCTCATTCTCTTTCTCTAAATCCCCATTTAACCCATTTGCTCTAAGAAGGGCAGGGCTCATATAAATATTACTTTGAGCTTGTGGAGTAAAGGTGGAGTACAAATTTAACAATATATAAATCAAGTTGTACAAGAGGAATTTCAAAGTACTGAGCTTTTAAAATGCATTAATTATCCCTCTGTGTTGACAATACAGTCAATGGATAATTTAACTTCTGCATAACCCTTCTATTCCTAGGTGGTTTTATTCACTGGTCATTTTTATCCTTTGTGACTTTTTTTAAATCCATGTATGTAAAATAGGGACATTTTCCATTTTTCCTATTTTCTTTCTTTAGTTTCTTCCCACTGCTCATACAGGGTATTTTTAACAAGTATACAGAGGAGAAAAAACACAAAGCCAATAATAGCGTAACCTCTTCTCTCTTTCAAATCTGTTGTATTCAGTGGTGTTGCTCTCTGTGGTACTTGTAGGCTTTCCCCTAAGGGACAGATTATATCCTTAATTCAGGATGTTCAGACACTCTGCCCAAGATATTTTGTATTCTGATTCTACTAGACAAGAGTTACAAATCTCTAGGATACAGTTTTAACTGTGTATAATGTATAAGGTACTCATTTTCCTTGAATATACTATATATGTGAGAAAATCCAATCTACTCCTGTTTTTATCATCTTTAAAAATATATATATTCCAATTCATTCAGACCAAAGTACCTGGTTTTGAAGGGAACAACAACCTAGAAAATCATATTTTAGCTTAATGTCTTAGCAAACCTTGCCTATATTTACTATTCAACATGTTATGTGAAATCAGAAAATTTGGGTAATTCCATAAATGATGGTTAAACCAGGTCATCTGAACAACTGTCTCTTGCCGGTCACATCTACCCAACCCACCAGAGCAAATGGGACCCGCAAGAAATGTTGCCTAGGGCAAGGCTCTTCAAATTTCAGACTTGTTTCAGACTTGTGGACTTCAACTCCCAGAATTCCTGAGCTAACATGACTGGAGGAGGAATTCTGGGATTTGAAGTTCACAAGTCTTAAAGCTGTCAAGTTTGAAGATCCCTGTCCTAGGGAGATACACCTGTTGGGACCCACACACTTCTGGAAGGCGCTGAAGACCTAGTTCTGCCAGCGGGCCTGGGGAACCCAGCGTGGGATGGAGCCCATTAAATGGCTTGTGTGATGTGTTGTCGTCAAGGTGGGGGCCAAGGGGGGTATTTTATTATCTATGATTCTCTCTTTCATTAGTTTTATTGTTTTTATATGATTTTTTAAATATTCTTGTAAGCCGCCTTGAGTCACCATGTGAAAATAAGTAGCAATATAAATCTAATAAACAAACAAACCATGATTAAGCATGCAAACACATCTATTTTTTGGATGCTTGTGCACAATGGAACAAGGACCACTCTGTTTTCTACTACTATTTCCTAAATTCGAAATGTCTTCAAAGAAACCATTCAGAGAGCACCACTGTGTTCAATGTAAGATGCCTTAAGTTAGTTTAAACAGGGCTACATCCTGGAAATTCTACTTTTCAATCATCTTGCAATGTTTGTGTATTGAGCCCGCCCTTAGATAAAAAAATCACCAAATGCAACTACTGTAAAAGCAAGATGAATTGAATGTAAATTGTTGCGACACACGAATACTTAGTCATGTTTTGCTAGCAAGATGAACATAAAGGAGAAGTATGCTGGGTCACTTACATGATAGAATCTGGACTAAATTTCACACTCTATAAAATCATATAGAGTACTGTAAAAGGTGCATCACTGCTTTTGGTGGCTATTAGTTAAACTAATTTATCTGGATGCAATCCATGGTTAATCAACTAAAATGCAACAATATATATAAACACGTTTAACCGCATAGCTTTACCTAGTTTACATGATAAAAGCTTGGGATTTAATCAACAAATATTATTTTCTGACTTCCCAGTGGAATTTATTACCTGGCTTAAGGTTTGCTATGTGAAGAATTTTGTCTCATTTGTACTCGTAATAAAGATCCGTAATAAACCTTAAGAATTCCTTCTCCCACAATACACATGTATAATGCTGAATACGTATGAAAAATACTGAAAGTATTTTAAGTCCTCCTTCCATCAAAAGTGAGTGCAGTAACAGAAACCTAGTGTAATTCTTTACTGACTTTATTAATAAAGACAAGAAAAGGCCACCCTGCTTGTTTGGCAATTGCCAAATCATTTGACATTATATACATTTCACAATGAATTTGATGAAGGTCCTAAATATATCACTTATTTGTTTCTCCATAATAAGCAGTGTGTACATGTGTATGTACATAGACATAACCCCCAGGGAATTTCAGGAATGAAAAGGCACCCTGTAGGAAAGCAATAGCAAACTGTTCTGAACTATTGCCAAAAAACCCTACATGCATTCATGTACTTATCAGAAGTTGAGTTGAGCTCAACTTAAGGGGGAGAGAGAGAAAACAACTCGACAGCGAGAAAATGCAGTGGTAACACACACACACACACCCTTCACATTGAGGTTTGCCATACAATACATCAAGAAATAGCATGTGGGGGCCCAGCATCTAAGGAGCTGTTTCACCTGAATGAGACTAGCTCACCCACTCATTCCAGCAGAACAGCCTACTTATATCCCACCTACCAAATACCTTCAGTTGGGGGGTGGGTTCCAAGAGCAGAGCCTTCTCTCCTGAGCTGTGGTGGCACAGCAGTATTGCAGGCTAACTCATTGGGGAGGCAAAAGGCTGACTCTGTAAACTGCTTAGAGAGGTCTGTGAAGACTGTAAAGCAGCATATAAGTCTAAATGCTATTGCTATTGCAACTGTGTCTCCCACCCTTTGGAATATTCTCCCACTGGAGGCGAAATCTGTCCCCATGCCCCTGGTCTTTCAGAAGACCCTGAAAACTTGGCTCTGCCACCTCACTTGGAGACATGACATGGATGGACATGACATGACATGACATGACACTGGGGGTGGCTGATGGAGCAGAGAAGAACCCCAACATTATCTTGCTTTTTATCTGTTCTATTAAACCCTCTTACTTTTAATTGCCTTGTCTTTTTTTTTTTACATTTTATTATATTGTAAACTTCTCAGAGTTGCTATATTAGTAAGATGGGTGGCATAAAATAAAAACTCCTTCATCAACAGCACTATCCTAGGCCCCCACATGCATACACACACACACACACACACACACACACACACACGGTCAGAGGCACCTTCACATGCTCTTCTTCTAATATGAAATATGCTATCATCTGTCAGCAATGCCCCTCTGGATTCTATGTAGGTCAAATGGGGAAAAAAGTTTGCAGAAAAAAAATTGATGGACACAACTTTGACATGAGGATTCAAAACAAGGACAGAATAAAATCAGATCATTTTCATTTTCCAGGGCATGCCAGCAGAGGACACGCAATGTATTTTTAACATATTGTAATTGGTAAAATACTTGTAATCTGTCTGACATATAACCTGTATTTGCATAACTTGTCTTCTCCTTTCTCCCCATCCTGTGTTCTCCTTTCTTCCCCCTCTGCTTCACTCAAAATTAACTCCTACATCTGTCTAGACACTCTATGCATCTTTTAAGCTTATGAGTTTTAATAAAATATCTTAGCAAGAAAAGGTGCTACAAAACTCCTCTTGATTTCTTTCCACCCAGACTAGCACAGGTCTTCTCCTACAATGCTTATTAGAGCATGGGAAACCTGTGGCATCTCTGCTTGGTGTACATAGCCAAACAAACCAGGAAACCTCTTTCTATAGTCTGTTTAGCATAACTATCTTAATAGGATTCCTGGCTTACTGTTCTCAAAAGAAGCAAGACAGAACAGTTTCCAGATTCTGGCTTCTTTAAGAGCAACAAATTGAATAAAAATGTGATTTATCTGCGTACTATCCCTAGCCTAAAAAGCAAAGCGAAGCTGACTGGTATCCTATGTATCACCAATTTTGTATAATGATAATAAACCAGAATTAAAATTAAGAAACCTTAATTCTGTTCTACTGTTAAATACAAAATGCTAAGTTATTAACTTATACTGACATTAAAAAGAAATTAACTCTTGGTTTCATTGTTAGAATATGAAGACCTGATCTCCAATAATTATTAATTAGTTAAGAACTCTGTAAATGAACATGACCAAGAGTAAAAGCCAAATGACAGCTGATAAATTAGATGCAAACTAGGTATGAACTGATAAATCTGCTATTTTTGTCTTTGTTTAAAAACAGAGCTGAAGGACTTGGAATTTAATTGAAACAGGAGCAAGGGAATCCATTTTTTTCACCATGTCCTTTTTACAAGTTATCAACACAGAGAGTGTTGTAAATTGGTTTTCCAGGGAAGAACAAATATTGTATTTTTGCCCTTTCAATTAAAAGACAGGTTTGGCCTGTTGTTTTCAAGTGACTTTCAAGTGGGAGAGATTTTAACATTCCCCCCAACACGTTTACTGTTCTGATCTAATTCACAAATAACCACAGCTATGTTTTACTTAAAAAAAATGATTATAGGTCTTGCTTTTAGACTGAGCCTTGTTAGAACAAGAAAATGAGATAGCAAGTCATGTTGCACGCCCTTTAAATTCATACTTGTTGTATTTAGTTAGCTCATAGCTATATGCTTTTATTTATTTACATCCCATTTTTTCTCAGGGGGATTCAAGGCAACATATATGTGGATCTCCCCTAATGTAACAACTATCCTAGGGTTAGTTGGACAGTGTCTGGTGTCCGAGCATTACCTTGCAAGTTCCATGATGAAGACTTGAGTGTAAACTGTATGTTAGCATGCTATGTCAATACTATAGCTAGTGAGAACTGAAAGCTTTTCATTAAAGAGCAAGATAGATCAGAAAGAAGAAGGGGAAGGAAAGTCTCTAAAGGCCAGTAAAAAAGCAGATGAAAAGCTAATCAATACAGAATTCAAGTAGAGCATGAAAGAGCTCCAGAATTTGGGGAGAGAAAGAATCTCTTTTACAAAACTACAGCCGGAAGTGTTTCTAGCCAGTACACAGTAGTTGTATAAGTTTTGTATAAATAAGTTATCCTTTACATAAACAAGCAATCACATTCATGTCTAGCTCATGATGCAGTGTTCTGTCCATCACAATATATAAAGTAAACTGTGGATTAATCAGTAGGAAATATGTCATGTGAACACGGCCAGAAAGGCTACATCAGGCAGAAGTGTTTTCCCAAAAAAAGTCTGGTCTAAGGAAGAAATTGTCAGGAAAAAGACTTAAGGAATGATTAGCAAGGTTTTCGTTTCCATGTTCCCACTGTATTTTGGAATGTAGTGATGCCCGTAATTTGAATATCTGCTATTATTCATAGAAGACATATACAATGGTATTATTACTTCTATTTTTTTCAGCCTAGATTAACCTTTTGGACATATTAGTATAATCCCTGTGTTGGAAGAACAAATTAATTTGTGTCGGTTTCTGATGTGATGTCAGGGACTCAATACAATTTTCTTATTAATTTAGGAAGTCGCTGCTGAACAGCTGTTAGCAATCAGTATTCCATACCAGGAAGAGGCAGATAAAGGGAATAATGCTCAACAACCCCTTATGAAATAAACTCAGCTCAATGGATGAACAAGATAATCGTAGGCAATGGAAGGCAAAGGATTTTTTTAAGAGTAGAGAGCAGATGTTGGTTTCCTCATTTTAGCATGTCAGCCAGTACATGAGTTAGAAGCAAGATGAGGAACCTACAATTTTCCAGATGTAGAAAAGTATTTTACATCTGGTCTTCTCCTACAATGGCTTCCCAGCAATTCTAACCATGATATAGTGATAAGGGATGCAGAGGGGTGTGGTTCAGCAATATATAAAGAGCTTCGAGTTTCCCATTTCTTTTAAGGAAAGGAGGTGTTACATAGAAGGGAGGGGTCCAAATCATTTATTTCTCAACCTTGGCAAGTAAAAGATGTGTGTACTTTAAGTTGCCAAGATTGAGAAATACTGATTTAAAGGCTAATAAGTCAACGCAACATACACACATCTCCTTTGGAGGGCACATGCTAGGTCATACACATTACTGGGTCACCAAACAGCAAGTGGGAATATAGACACAACAGCTTCTTTCCTGGATATACTGTAGTTGGCATCCATCCATCTCTCATCTTGATCATTTGTCTGTCTGTCTATCCATCTCTCACCTCTATCATTTGTCTGTCTGTTTGTCTATCCATCTCTCATCTCTATCATTTGTCTGTTTATCCATCTCTCATCTCTATTATTTGTCTGTCTGTCTGTCTGTCTATCTCTCATCTCTATCATGTCTGTCTATCCATCTCTCATCTCTATTGTTTGTCTGTCTATCTCTCATCTCTATCATTTGTCTGTCTATCCATCTCTCATCTCTATCATTTGTTTGTCTGTCTGTCTATTCATCTCTCATCTCTATCATTTGTCTGTCTATCCATCTCTCATCTCTATTATTTGTCTGTCTGTCTATCCATCTCTCATCTCTATCATTTGTCTGTCTATCCTTCTCTCATCTCTATCATTTGTCTATCTCTCACCTCTATCATTTGTATGTCTATGTCTGTCTGTGTCTCTCTGTCTATTTACCTACCTACCTAATCTCTATCATGCAACCTATCTGTCTGTCTATCTATCCATCCAAACAAGCTGGCAACAATGTTAGAAAGGTGCTCTCTTTCAAGGGTTATCATCACACAAAGGTCCCTTTCTCAGAAAGCAGGAAGAGGAAAAAATGTCTTTTACAGCCAAAGGGGGAAAATAGTCAATTCGTACTGATGAAGCTTGTGCAAAGGATCGACCTGAATGTGTATGTTTCTCTAGTGCAGAAGTGGTTCATGAATAGCTTGTGGTCAGTGGGAGTGGCAGAGTTGACACAGAAGGAAGATTTCAATGCAGGAAGTGCCTTTGAGAATACTGCTTAATTATCTCTCCAGAGCGACAAGGATTGCCTTTCTGGCAAAAGCTTTCTCAATGGAAGTAAAGATGAATATCTTTCTCCACAGGTATGCAAGCAATGGTGTGCTGGCAGATTCCCTCACGCTCAGCCTCAGCAACACACACACCTCCCCAGAAAGTGCTTTCCTCAAACTGTTGTCCTCCCATCGTTTCCAGAGGAGGAACCTACATTGGCGTCCAATACATCTTGGAAGGTACCAGATTGGGGAAAACTGCCAAACTTGTGACAAGCTCAGGAAAGGAAGAGAGCGGAGAGGAACAGCCGCTCTCTCACTGGCTGGCTCCCGGGGCTCCCTTTCTCGCCTTTCCAGGAGTTAACTCCCAGTGGAAATCCTTCGCACCTAGTTGAAAGGACCGACCGCGGGCTCTCTCTTCCTGCACCCAGACAGTTACTCCCCGGGGAAATCTGCGGAGGAGTTCAAGGGGGAAGGACGGGGGCAGAGGCAGCTCGGGAGGGGGCGGCGGCACGAAGACTCGGGCTACCTTTCGGGTGGGGGGGGAAGGCTAGCGGGTGAAGCCAAGATGCAGCGGGAGGAAGGAGAGACTGAGGGGAGGCGTCGGCACTGCGGAGGGGAGGGGGGCTTGCCTGCACCGGGGGCAACCGGGGAGAAGAGGCGGTCGGAGGAGATAGGATCGGGGGCTTTCCTTACCAGATGAAGTCGGTGCAGGGCTGCAGAAGGTGGGCTGCTTGAAGAACCGCGCGATGAATTTATGGTCCCTCACTTCGTGCACGTTTTTTCTGCCGAAGGGCCCTTTCCGGCGAACCGCCGAGCCGCGTCGGGACCCGAACCGGGTTCGGAGCTTGGAAGACGTCGGCCATGGCGCCGCGCCTGAGCGCGCCGTCCCGAGCGAGCCCCCCCTTTCCCCCCGCACCGCCTCTCGCTCCTTCCTGCTTTGCCTTCGACTTCGCCCTCAAGCCAGGAAGCCGCTTCAAGCCACCGGCTCTGCCCCGTCCGGCAGCCGCGTCCGACACTTCTGGAAGCTGTGTGGATGGGCGCTGCCTCCCGCCCGCTTTGGGCTCCTCCTGACGTCTGAGCCACGCGCGGCAGGGAGGCGGGAGGAGGATCCCACAGCCCCGGGCCAGACCCGACGGCTCCGCCCTCCCGCCCGCCTGCTGGCGCGCTCCTGGGCCCCCTGCCTCGGGAAGGGGGAAGAGCGCGAGCCGGGGAAGCCCGTCTCTCAGGGCAACGGGCAGGCCGGCCGGGAGACCCACGCCCCCCGCGGGAGGAGGGTCGTCGTCGTCCCCCACCCCCCGAAGAGGCGTTTGCAATGCTCCCCGCCCTACAGAAGGGCCGGGGACATCACCTGTGGCATTCGATGGGCGGGGAGACCCGCCCCGCCGCCGTCAATCAAAAGCCCGGACTCGCGGGGGGTTCGCAACGGGCGTGAGAAGAGGGCGGCCGACACACGCTACGGATACTTTCGCCACATGCGCACAAAGCGCACCGCCCAGGCCTTGAAATGCTCAGATGCGCGCACGGGGAAATCACCCGCGCGGAACCGGAGTAAGCTCAGCCCCGGGGCTCGACCCCTCTCTTCAGGGGAGGTCACCCTTCACGTGATTAGCAGTGCCCTGAGGGATGCGGGAGTTTGGGGATTAAATAGAGAGAGGCCCGGGGCTCGGGGTGGTTTGCAAGCAAATTGGGCTCCTGGCAGTTTTGGAGGAGGCCGAGGTGGCTTCCTTCGTCCAATCCCTTGTGCCCTGTGGGCTTCAGGTGGCTGCCAGCCACTTTGCAGGTCACCCCGGCTGCAAAAGACCAGTGGACCTGAGAAGCTTTTCTTTCCAGGAAGTCACCTGTAGCCAGAGCACAAGCAGGAGCTTGCAGGCTGCCCTTCTTACTCATGCAGCCAGAATGTAGTAAACCCACTGGGGCCACCGGGTGCCAATAACACCCAAAAGTTTAGAAAGCTTTTTCTCACACCCACAGCAAACAGGTTGCCCGATGCAGCCTCTCCCCAAGGTAAACAGCTCCACATGAACCTGTTGCTCACTCCGGAGTTCTTTCTCTTCTGTGGCCTCCCAGCTGTTACAGGCAGCCATTTGTTTAATGACTGATGAAAGTTAACAACAACAGGGCAGAAAGGCACTTAGGAACGTTTCTCATGCTCGCTACCTCGTGGTCAGAATTTGGGCGCTTGGCAACTGCGATCCTTGACTTACAGCAGTTCGTTTAGTGACCGTTCAAAGTTACAACGGCAAAAAAAAAAGTGACCATTTTTCACACGATCTTTGCACCATCCCCATGGTCATGTGATCAAAATTCAAACACTTGGCAACTGTCTCACATTTATGATGGTCACAATATCCTGGCAGGTCATGTGATCCCCTTTTGCAACGTTCTGGTAAGCAAAGTCAATGGGGAAGCCAGATTCACTTAACAACTGTGTCACTAACTTAACTGCAGTGATTCACTTAGCAACTGTGCCAAGAAAGGTCATAAAATGAGGCAAAACTCACTGAAATGTCTCACTTAACAACATAATGTTTGGGCTCAATTGTGTTCGTAAGCTGAGGACTAACTGTATTTATGATGGTTGCAGTGATGTGATCAATTTTTGTGACCTGGCAAGCAAAGTCAATGGGGGAAAGCTAGATTCATTGAACAACTGCATAACTAACATAATAGCTGCAGTGATTCACTTAAAAACTATGGCAAGAAAATTTGCAAAATGGTGCAAAATTTATCTTTTGTCTTGGTTAGCAGTGTAAACTTTCCGCTCAAGTGTGGTCGTAAGTCAAGGATTACTTAGAGTGTACCTGAGACCAGTGCATTAGGCAGCCTTTGGTTGCTAACTTGGAGGGAGGGGAGGACAAACTTCAGAACTTGAGAGGCTGAGGAGGAGGGAAAGACAAAAGCCAACCATTAATAGCAACAACAGAGTGCATTCTGAGGAATGGACAAATTGTAGTGAGCCCTTCTCTTTCCAAGTTTGGCTCTCGAATGAACCCAAACAGCCTTGTGCCTTCCTCCTGGCGCTGCATCTGGATAGGGAAGAACTGCAGCAGATGTGACTCCTTGGTAGCACTTAAAGGAACTATAATATTGAGTCGTTCAGTAGTCATGATCAGTAAAGGCCATGCGTTGGCCTTTAGGTTGGCAAGAGTCTGCCCTCTTGCTTCACTTGCAAAGCTGGAGTCAAGGCTTCAACAATGCAATTATACTTTGTGATAAACAACATTTCTTTCCAAAGGCAGGTGAGCCTCACACACCTGCAGTTTTGAGATCTTTATCAAACTCCATGCTCATTCAAGATTAGCATGGCCTTGATTTTATTTACTATCAGGGCTTCTGTGACAACCATAAACTAACCAAATAAGTTAGCCTCACCCAATAGAGTCTTAGTGCATTCTGCTGGGCTAAAATGTAATTCACTAGCTTGTGGCTCAATCTTACTAATTTAACTCACTGTAATTAACTAACCATGGACATGTGTGCCGTAATATTTTTATACCCCACATGAAAGTAAGTCTAGTTCCCTTCATTCATTCACACACACACACACACACACACACACACACACACATTATGTTGAAGTTAAGTATTTCTTGGTAGTTGAAAGCACCATAAAGTGGGTTTGGGATAATATAATAACATTTCTCTTCCCCCACCACTCTTCCCCTTCAAGAGACTGGGGAAAGAAGCAGCAAAACTCTGACTATATTAATTTGTGGGTAAATATATCATGCAAAAAAAACCCATGAATAGATTGCACCCTCAGCAAGTAAAAGGACTGTTTTTGCATGATAATAAGAAAAAAAAATCAGCATCATTAATTTATTTGTGTTCTCTTGCAACATGCTGCATTTAAATCTAACTGTTCAAACTAAAAACAGATATTATTGGGGGAGGGGAGAGCTTGAAAACAAGACCTTGTAACCGTGATGGCGAACCTATGGCATGCATGCTGGAAGTGGCATTACAGAGCCATCTCCACCAGCATGCAAGCCATCACCCCAGAGCAGGTCCACTGCGCAGGTGCACATGCTGCCCGCCCGCCAGATGATCATCAGGTCACCGTGCATGTGGGGGGGGTGTGCACAGGAGCCACACAGAAAAATGTGGCACCATGGGATCACACGTGCATGCACAGAGACACATGGTGCACACGCAGTGGGTCATGCGCACATGCACAGGGGAAGTGGAGTATGTGCATTGCATTATGGGTGCTGGCATGCATGCATGTGCGCACATATGCTCATGGACACTTGGCACACAAGGACGGAAAGGTTAGCCATCACTGCCTCATAACAAAAAATTGTTGCAAACTTAAGTTCCAGCTTCCCAAATCTTAGAATGGAAGCTAATCTTGATCCAAATGACAATGGTAAGGTATCCTTGATTATCTTGTTTGAGATGCAGGTCTTGATGGAAACTGAGGAGAGACCTAAGAAATGGGCAGCACTGGATCTAAAAAACCGCTTTGAGATCCACACGGAAGAAACAATTTCTGACTTTAATGAAAGCCTAACAGGACACTTAAGAGGCGGAAAGAACATGTCATAAAAGAAAAGTGCATAAGGTTGTACAGAACAGTAGAAAAAAATAAGGAAAAATGAATGTGAAAATGTTTTTGTCAGATGTGTTGAAAATAAAAGCAAAATAATCAGTATGCCAGTTAATGAAGATGTAAAGCC
>BHFT01033956.1:0-25018 GCA_004320025.1 Laticauda laticaudata
CCCCGAAATTTTGCTCATCCGCTGTGTCCTTTATGCATATGTTTTGCATCCGTCGGCCAGTGGGACTGGGCCTTAAGGCATTGTATTGCACATCTGAGCATGTCTAGCAAAGTGACAAACCAGTTCAAAGTACCCTGTTCTGTGGGTCACTTTTGTTCAGCATCCTGATTTGATCATGCAGCTTGGTGCTGTGCCTCAATTGAATCACCTTCAAATCAAAGCTTTCAATCAATTATTTTTCTGATCCCACCTGTTTTTACAGCTCAGCATATTCTAACTCAGATTTTGTGCAGTTTTCTCAGCAATGTAGAACATGTGTGTGTGTGTTTATGTGTGTGTGTTTGTGTAATGAAGGGGCTTCTGTTCTGAAAGGGTTCAAGTATTCTAGCTTCAGGCAACAAGCTTTCATGGCTAAGCCGGGACTAGAACTCAACATCTTCAAGTTTCTAGCCTGGTGCCTTAACCACTAGACCAAACTGGCTCTCTATGAGTTAATCGTATGGACTATGAAATAAACTACCTTTTGCAGGTTAAAAAATAAATAAAAATCAGTCACCCTTCCATTAATTAGAAGCTTTTTCTGCTTTGTGATTTTCTGCTTTATAAATATATTATTTTCCAGGAAAATTAAAATCTCCTTGAAAAATGACATGAGGAAAGAGGCCTTGGTGCGAACACATCCTTCAACCCCTAGTTAACTTTGCTCTTGTTCCTGAGGGCTTGAATGCCATCCTATCCTGAAGAGAACAGACTAGGTGAGAAAATAGCACCTTTCACCTCTTTCCCTCACCAGCTGCTTCTGACTTCAGACAGATGTCTTGGCTTTCTTCTTCTTCTTCTTCTTCTTCTTCTTCTTCTTCTTCTTCTTCTTCTTCTTCTTCTTCTTCTTCTTCTTCTTCTTCTTCTTCTTCTTCTTCTTCTTCTTCTTCTTCTTCTTCTTCTTCTTCTTCTTCTTCTAATTTCCTCTTGCTGCAGTAGATGATAGCCGCTTTGAATTAGGTGTTTTATTTTCTGAAAGAAATTGGAACAAGGTGTTGCAGACCCCAAAGCATGAAGTAAGGCAGTGTCCTGTTTTGACTTGTGAGAGAGTTGGAAAAGAAATATCCAGGTTCAGTTCCAGGCCGGGAGAAAGCCACTGGAAATAAAATGGAGGAGACTGGAGGATGATTGGGAAAAAAGGTTCCCTTTATTGATGAAGCAGAACCACAAACTACATGCGATTCTGGGACACCTGACAAAATGGAGTTTAGAGGAGGTTGGGCTTCTAGGTTCCTATGAGGTCATGTAAGGATCATGGCTGGCTCTATAGGCAAAGGGGGAAATGCAAATCCGAGGTGTTTGTCTGGGCTAATCTTGTCTTGCCTAACTGTGTTGCTTGTCTGGAGTCTCTGTCTGACCCAGCCTTTCTGAATGGATTGACAAATCTGCCTTTCTAAAAGCTGGCCTCCTCCATTTCTGCTTGGGGCAGGGAGACTGGAGCTGGTTTCTGCCTCCCTTAAGATTTTTTTTCAATTTCTCCTTCAGGGGAAATATTCTATCCTACTTTTTTAATATTCCCCAAAATATTTTATTCTTTTGGGGGGTGGGCTTCCCAGAAGAGTAGCGTGGTTGTGTTGCTTTGGGGCAATCAATTGCAGGGAAATCCATGGGATTTTTTGAGGCTGATCCCTGTCACAGCATTCAAGATGAATGATTTTGAAATGTATTTCTGGAAAGAATAAGGGGGAGAGGATAAAAAGAATGGCCTGAAACAGGCTGCCAGAGTTCCAGAGATTATCCATTCCAGTCAGTAACTCCAAGACAACCATAATCTCAAAGTACTTTTATTAGAATAGAACTTGGGACTTTGTGGAATTCTGAGACTAAAGTTTCCCCTCCACCCAGAATTCCCACAAAGACTCAACCTACAACCCTTTTCCCCACATTATACATCACATGAACCAATCCTCCTTCAATGCCAATTCTTGCTGCACCATTCACAATGACCTTGAATATTACAGAATCTATTTTGTCTACTGAGAGCTACTCAAACAACATCAGCCCCTTCCAATCCTCCGCAGCTGTATGGTAGCTTTTAATAACGATTCCACAGGCATTGCTAATCATAGCCATTGGGAACTCTGCTTCCTGGTTTTCTAGAAAGATGCAAAAATTTATACCGGGGGTGAGAAACTATGGACTTCAATTCCCAGAGTTCCTGACCCAGCATGCTTGCCTCAGGAATTCTAGGAGTTGAAGTCCACAGGGGCCATAGGTGCCCATTCCTGACCTTGCACAATCACCATAGGAATTAAGAAAAGTCTGGACAGTCATTTGTCTGAAATGGTATAGGTTCTCCTGTTTGAGTAGGGGGCTGGACTAGAAGACCTCCAAGGTCCCTTTCAGCTCTTCCCTTCTCTTCTCTGTTCTATTCCTATTCCTATTCTCATCTGAGGTCATGTCTTCACTTTCAAATTCAACCAGCATTATTCCTGTCTGGAAAGTTTTCAGTGTAGATTGGTGACCATATGCTTCAGTTGTTAATTTGTGTCTGAATTTGTGACCCCCAGGGATCATCATGCACCAGGCCCACATCCTCCACCATCTCCTGAAAATTGCCCAAATTAATGCTCATTGTGTCAATGACCCAACCGAACCATTTCTGTTGTGGCGCGGTGGCTAGAATGCACTTCTTGTATGAGAAGTGAAATCAAATGTCTTTGGGGGAAGAAAAATAGAAAGTCCAGTTGCGTTTTGAANAGAAAGTCCAGTTGCCTTTTGAAAAAAAAAAAAAACCACCTTTGGGACAACCAGGACCTGAAGGGCTGAGAATCTCCATAGACTGCAAGCAGTATTCTTTGAACTCTTTAGCAACCCTTCCATTTTTAATCTCCTCTCCCATCACATGAGCAATAGCTCAACCACCATGAAGAGGTTAAGAAGAACTTCCCAAGTGATGCTCTTCCCTCCAGTTTTCTTGTCTTGTCTTGTTTTTCAAGAAGGTCAGACCTCCAACTTCCCTCACCTACCAGGACAGAATCCATGTATAATCCGTGAGATTCCAGTGTGTCATGAATTCTCAATAAACACATCAAAAGCTGTTCTTTGTGGGTAGCTATCCCAACACAACCACAGAAAGTTGTCTTCTCAGTTTGCTACTGAATATATTATGCCCTGGACAAAGACTAAGAACTCTGAAGTTCTCCCTTCATCAAAAGAAGCCACCCAAGAGCAATTTGTAGGTTTTTTTTAAAAAAATACAAATTTCCAGTATGTGTTTTTCCATGTTGGAAGAAATATCCATCTGGTTCAGTTCCCAATTGGGAGAAAGGCACTGGAGACAAAATGGAGGCTGGAGGCTGATTGGAAAGAGGGCCCATTTATTGATGAAGCAGAACCACCAAGCACCTGTGATTCTGGTGTAGCTGACCAAATGAAGTTGAGAGTGAGAGGGTTTTATACCTTTTCTTGGGCTTTGCACTTGAGCTTCCTGTTCCTGTGCAAAAGCATGTATCCTATCGGTTGTCAGATTCCCATGGGACAAAACCTGGTCTGAGCTAAGTTTGGTTGAAGTTTGGGCTGCTGATGCAATGAGCGGGCTTGTTGGGCAGTTCCTATTGTGGCTGAGGGCTAAGCCTATCTTTGTTCAGACCTTGCTACAGGGAGTAATGGATCACCAAATCTGCATTTCTAAAAGCTGGCCTCAGCTTAGGATCTTGGTATCTCAGGTTGGAGGCAGGGAGCTGGGGCTCTGAGTTTCTGTCCCCTTATGATTTTTACTTCTCTTCTAGGGGAAATATTTTATCCTGCCTTTCATTCTTCTAGGAGAGAGGTGGGTGCTAACTTTCTACACTCAACACATTTTGATAATCATTTTTCAGTGCTGGAAACTGGGTTGGCCTGCAGTGTGGGCAGCTCTCTTGGCTTGTTCTAGCTGCTAAACATTTTCTCAGATGGAGGAGGCGGCATCCAAGAAGACCTCCGATTCTGACATAGTTCTGGGTGAAATAAGGTGTATCTTAGCGTGTAATTAGACACAAGGATCTGTTCCACATAAGGGCGAAGGTGGTGCCCAGAGCTTGATACAGGTATTCCTCAACTTACAACCATTTGTTTTGTGATGGTTTGAAGCTACAACGGCATTTAAAAAGTGACTTTGGGCTGTTTTTCATACTTACGTCTGTTGCAGCATCCCCATGGACACATGATCAGAATTCAGATGCTTGGCAACTGACTCATAGCTATGACAGTTGCAATATTCTGGAGTCACATAATCCTCTTTTGTGATCTTCTGGCCCGCAAAGTCCATGGGGGGGGGGATCCAGATTAACTTAATAACCATGGAACTAATTTAACAACCACAGTGATTCATTTAACAACTATGGCAAGAAAAGTCATAAAATGAGATAAAACTCCCTTAACTGAGGTCTCACTGAGCAATGTGCCCCTTGAGCGAAGTGATTCATTTCAATACATTTCAGTTCACCGACTTTCAGTCTCTTAATGTTCAAAGTTGCGTGCAGTTTGTTTTGGATCATAGTTCTGCCTAAGTGTTGTGGTTAGCCGGCAGCAGGTGTGGACGGCTGAGGAGAGCGAAAGCGAGATGAGGGACCAGGACCATCAGGGAGTGGACTGCTGCCTTCAGAGATTGTGGGGCTGGCAGCAGCGATGAGGAGGTTCCTGAGGAGCCTGTGCTAAGTGTGCATGCGCACAGGATTGCTTGGAGGAAAGAGAAGTTACAACAGCATGGGTGATTCAGGAGTAAGGCTGCAAGGTAATGGCCCCTCCTTCAAGAGGATAAAAGCTAAATTTGTAGAAGCGTTCTTTGCAGACAGCAAAGATGCTCTGAAGCTCAGCCTCATGGACATCATAGTTAGTATTTGAAAACTCTTATAAACTATTTCTTATCTGTGGGTTTTTGGCAGCTCTGAAGAACAACTTGGCAAGGCTCTTTATTGTCGGAGCTAATTAGTTTGAAGCAGCCTTTTATCTGTGAAGGAACCGAATTCGTGAATGAAACCTTAAAAGGTGGGGGCTGCTGCCTTTGTCTGGTGTTTGCTCTCTTGGAACCAGGTTGGGTCAGAATACTAAGCTGTGAAGAAGCTGTGCCCTCATCCAAATGGCATCAAACTTCCCTTTCTGCTTCCAGCCAGATCTGGCCGGTAGCTGGGCGTCCTTCTGGCTTCACTCCAGCTGCATCATAATGCAATTTGTAATTTAATGTAACATAATTTATCGCAATGTAAATCGCTCTAAGTTATTTTATTTAAAAATGGCCCCATACAGATTCCCAGCAGTAAAGCACTAGACTTAATTTCCTCCACCATTTTAATAGTGAAATTCAATTTTTTAAAAAAGGCAGTTATTTTCTCCCCGTACAGATCCTCATGTAGTACAATGATTAAAAGTGTGGAGTTAATTAAGTACAATAAATTCTTAAAACATTACAATTAATTTTCATGAAGGCCTCGCGGATAGTGTGCCCTTATCTTGGAAATTAATTGCTTCCTGCCTCTGCCATCTTGTATAAAGACAGTGAGGCTGCAAATCTCTTTCATCCATATTGTTATTCCTTTTTTATGGAATTGAGTTCATGACAGCATACATAATCATGAGTACATGTGTCGATTACATATACAAGCATGTGTACATGCAAAGTCTCTCTGGAGCTTTCTTTAGGACTTATGGACTACATATAGATAATCCTCGACTTATCACCATTTCTTTAACGACTGTTCAAAGGTATGAATCTGCTGGGAAAAGTGACTTATGACTGCTCCATCCACTTACAATTGTCCCACTATGTCCAGGGTCACGTGATCAAAATTTGGATGCTTGGCAACTGGCCTGTATTGATGATGCTTGCAGAGTCCCTGGGGTCATGTCATCCCTTTCTGGCAACACCTAATAGTTCATTGAGTCGTCATCTCCTTTTAACGACCCCATAATCCCTTGTGGGGTGGAGTTTGGGCAACTGAAGGGAGCAAGCAGAGTGTTTTAAGGGCCGAATGCCCTTCCTGTTGCCAGTGTGGCGTTTTGGTCAGTTGATACATTCTCAGTGCACCCAGAGAGAGAAAGAAACATCTGCCTCTGCCTAGGATTGAACTCACAGCCTCCTGATTATGAGGTGAGAGCTCCACTTCTAGGAAACCGCAGCACCACTCTAATAAGCCATTGAGTCTGCCCTTTGAATTTTTGTTCATTGTTATTATTTTGTTTAATTGTTATTATTTTTTGTTGGATGATGGCTATGTGTTTATCCCAAGCATGTTTCAACTCAGTTACTGATGATTGGCCTTCTCCCTCCACTGGAAGTTGGTTCCAAGCTTCCACTACTTTTTCTGTGAAGTAATTCCTTCTAACTTGTTTTCTAAGATAGAGTAATAGATAAATGGATGGATAGGACAGGATATGGCCAAGTGTTGATTAAACACACAAGGAATTTGTCTCTGGGACAGAAGTTCACAGTGTACAAGCAAAACAACAGAGTAATAGTAATACTAATACTAACACTAATACTAATACTACTACTACTACTACTACTACTACTACTACTACTAATAATAATAATAATAATAATAGATGAATGGATGGATGGATGGATGGATGGATGAACGGATGAATAGATGATGGATGGAGAGATTAGATAGATAGATAGATAGATAGATAGATAGATGGATGGATGATGGACGGACAAGAGAGGTTTATGTATATGCTCAATTCTAATATGGAAGTTTTATTAAAATATATGTTGGACAGATAGAGATAGATGACAGAGATATTTATTATTTATTTGTTTGTTTGTTTATTCAGTGCATGGCACATGTTAGCCAGGGAACACTGAGGTAGCTGGGTGCCTCTGTGTAAGGAATTTTTACAGTCAGATTTATCTTTACCCAAGGGACGCCTGAATGCCGGTTGATTTAATATGAAAGCCTATAAATACACACACACAGACACAGACACAGACACAGACACACACACACTCATATATAGATTTAAAGAAGAGTTAGAAAAGTATGCATGCAGCCAGCCAGCTGTATCAACAATCCGAGGAGACAAGAGAAAAGACGACCCAGGGGTGAAGAACAAAGTTGATAAGTGAGAATAACTTTTTTCTTACATTTGCAGGG
Organism: Laticauda laticaudata; assembly: GCA_004320025.1. Lineage (NCBI taxonomy): Eukaryota > Metazoa > Chordata > Lepidosauria > Squamata > Elapidae > Laticauda > Laticauda laticaudata. The sequence goes on from BHFT01033956.1 coordinate 7,113, forward strand.
AACAAGAAGAACAAGGATACAATTAAAAACAAGGGAGAAAAAATCAGAAGAAATTTTTTAAAAAGATGTCCCTGAAGAAATTAAATTCCGTCTTAAATTCCGTTTGTGGCCTTCATACAGCGATTCTGTGTTTTCAGTGTCAGTTAAAATCTCTTATATGCAGATACAAAATCCAACGAAATACATTTTTAAAAAACCAGAGATTCACACCAAGGGCTATTATAAATGTTCCATTATAATAAGGCAGCTCTTGTATTGGATCAGTTAGGCTGTCTGGTTACTATAGAAACAATGAAAATCTCCCCATGATTCCATGGAGCATCTAGATCAGATGAACTTATAAAAGGGATCATTATTAATTTCCCCTCTTTCCCAGCTCTTTGTGTCTTAGGAAAGACACAAATATTTATAACTTCTTTAACTAATCAGCAATGCAGAAGGAACTAATTATGCCATTAGCAGCAATATCCAGGTCCAACACATGCTTAAGATGTTGCACTCTTTCTTCTGTGTGACTTTTATATTTTTATGAAAATGTCATATGCTAAGTGGGTTTACATCCTGGAAGAACAGGTTAGAGAACCCTTGACTGTGATGTGTAGCCACATGTATAGATGGCCCTAAAGAGTAGCATTAATCTTATGAAATTACAGGAGAATAGACAGTTTGGCTACCAGATAGATGGCGCAAGGCTCTCCAAACTCGGCAACTTTAAAACTTGTGGACTTCAATTCCCAGAATTCCTCAGCCAGCCATGCTGGGAAAATTCTGGGAATTGAAGTCTTCAAGTCTTAAAGTTGCCAAAATGTGGAGATCCCTGTTGAAGGGCAATAAGCTTTCTTAGAGCAGATCTGGAGCATATTGGGCTACCTAGAAGACTTTTGTGGGAAGTCCCCTCCCCCCCCAGAAGAATGAAATATTTTGGGGAATATTTAAAACAGCAGAATATTGTATTTCCCTAAAGAAGAAATGGGGGAAAAGTCTTAAGGGAGGCAGAGACCACACCAGTCTCCCTGCCCCAAGCAGAAACGGAGGAGGCCAGCTTTTAGAAAGGCCAATTTGGGAATGCCTTCGGAAAGNTAGAAAGGCCAATTTGGGAATGCCTTCGGAAAGGCTGGCTCAGACAGAAACTGCAGATAAGCAGTTAGCCAAGCCCAAAGATTGAGAGGATGAGCTCAGAGCAGCACCTGGGGTTTGCACTTCCCCCTTCGCCTGCAGACCCAGCCATGAGCCCAGAGGAGATCTGACAGCAGCCAATAAAATATTAAAGGACTTGTTCTTGCACAGGAACAGGAGGCTCAAACACAAAGCACAAAGGAGGTATAAAAACCCCTCACTCTCAACTCCATTTAGTCAGCTGCCCAGAATCCCATGTGGTTCTCCTTCATCAATAAACCATCTATCCAATCAGCCTCCATGTTTCCAGCATCTTTCTCCCAATTTGGAACTGAACCAGGTGGATATTTCTTCCAACACTTTGAAACTTAAAAACTTCCAGACATTCTTTCACTCTAAGAATGGTATCCATACATTATGGAAATAACTTTACATCATGGCTTGTTGTTTAAGCTTAGATGGCAAACTGAATGAGGTATGGTGGTCATAAGCCATACCTCTGTTAGGTCATCTCCCTGACTTGACCTGTCTTTCAAGGTATCTGGAGCTATTTCTTCAGGTGAAAATGTTCCAACAAATTAGATCATAATAATTCAACTTCCAGTTCTTGGATTTTGGATGTGACACAATAGGAATTCTTCTCCCTTGATGATAAATGGCTACAGTTTCCCCCTTTTGATCAGAGGAATTAAGTCAAAGAGAGATGGATATGTATTGTGTGCGTATCAATCCCCACACGGGAGGAACTGTGGTGGAATCATGGGTTAAAGGTGAAGGGGCTCTGCCAAGGGGAGTAAAGAGAGATTCCATGTTGGAGTCAGTTTCAGAAGAAGAAACAACCCTGAAGTCAAACCCTTAGGTTATATCTGCCTTTTCCCAAGGGAAAGCAGACACACTGAAAAGATTCCTGTAATTTAGGTGCTCAATAATAAAGTATCCACTTTGGCCTATTCACACAGTGATTCTGATTTCTTTCCCTAGACAGTAATGGGGAATAAAATATTTTGATTTCAAGAGAGACAACGGAGGAAAGTGTTTTGGAAAATGGTTAGCTGCATCAAGTCACATAAGGTTATGATCTGTTTATGGAAGCTAACAATTATTACCCAAATGACAGCAAACATAAGAATCAAGCAAAGGCAGCATTGAAAGGGAATAATTAAAAATTGATGAAACTATTCTATTGTGATGACAGGGTGACCTACTATGCCCAGGAACTGAGGCCAGAGGTCTTGAGTCTCCAATAATCCACTCAGGAAACATAGTTTTTAGACAGCCCAGGGCAACGTTTCCCAACCCTGGCAACTTGATGATGTGTGGACTTCAACTCCCAAAATGCCACAGCATGTTCATGGGTCATGATTTTTATTTATTTAGGGAATTTATATTGCTGCCTATTCGAACATGGTGACACAAGAAAGCTTACAGAATACAAAACCTCATAAAAAAACAATAAAAACTAATATAAGAGTCATATAATAAATGAATATAATAAAATTACTCCCCTCCCCCACTCCTGTGACTGCAGATCACAAATCTTCTGGAAGAGTGGGGGCCGTTGCTCCAGAGGGGTGAAGCCTCTGGTGGGATGTTGCTCCAGAGAGAGGGAGCCACCACAGAGAAGGCCCTTCTTCTGAGTCCCACCAGGGGTATCTCCTTCAGGGATGGGACCCACAAAATTCCCTGCCTCCCTGCTCTAATGGGTCAGGTAAATGTGATTGGCAAGAGATGGTCCCTCAGATCACCTGGTCCCAAGCCATGGAGGGCTTCAAAGGGCCCAGACAACCAGCACCTTGAATTGCACCCAGAGGCAAATCAGCAGCCAGGGTAGCTCCCAGAGGAGAGAGGACGCCCACATGTGCAGAATGGAGTCTGCACAAAACCATGTGGGCTGCTGCATTTTTTTGCACCAACTGGAGCTTCCAGATGCAGATCATAACTTTATGGAACTTGATGCAGCTAATCATTTTCCAAAAACTTTTCTTGGTTGTCTCTCTAAATATCAAACCCTTTTATTTCCTGTTACTGCCAGGGTCAAGAAATCAGAATCGCTTCATGAATAGACCTAAATGGATTCCACCACATGTGGGATTCTGGGAGTTGAAGTCCACACACCTTCAAGTTGTCATGCTTGAGAAACCTTGCCCTAGGCAGCCTTGGTTGGTCAAGGGTGAGAAACATGACCTAAGGGCCTAGACGCATAGCACTTCCTCTCCTCTGAATCCCACCTTCGGCTTCTCCTGACAAAATGACAGTCACTGCAGTTATGAAATACTTAATACTGTCAGCAGGAGACTCACTTCAAAGTCCCCAGTTAACCTGGAGGTTTCTAAATCTACTATTATGTTAAAATATGATCTCCCCGCAGGCCAAAAAACACATTTGACCTTGCAGTGTGTGCTGGATAAATATATTCCAAAAAGTAGTCTGGGGAGACCAAAACTAATTAACTGAACTAAAATTAAACATGCTTGATAAGATTATATGTAGAACACATGTGTCACTGTTTCGCTAAAAGAACTTGGGGCTGGCCCATCACTACATGAAATGCCACCAAAAGAATATCAGGGCTCGTCTAGCCTCTTGCCCAGGGGGCGGGACGGTTTTCAGCCGATTTGGACCAATTCTGGAGACCAGAAGCAGAAGTTTTGAGTAGTTGGGAGAACTGGCATAAATTCCACCTCTGACTGGCCCCACCAACCCCATCTCTTCTCTGCTTCCCATTGAGTCCCAGTGGATCATCTAAGGCTCCTTTGGTTGCCTTGCACAGAAGAACTGAGCTGGAAAGCAGGTTAGTGGGGTGGGGAGGGAAGGAGGGTATTGTAGCATCCTTCCCCTGGCATGCCTGCCATACCAGGCCTGCCAAGGAACTCCCACCAAAGTTCATTATATCACAAGCAACTCAAATACAACAAACATCTCTCCTGAAGATATCATTGAAATAACCAGAGATGGCCCTGTGTACAAATACAATGATGGCTCTATGGCCGCAAGATTTTGTAGAGTTGTTTGTACAAATGAGTCCAGCAAATGCATATTCATTCATACAATAAATGCAATTCCAAAAACCAATCCCAACTACAAAAAACTTCACTCAAGAACAGACTTATCTATACTGCAAAGAATCTGCTCCCGTGAACTCCGCAAGGAACTCAAAAGACGTCAAGACAATGTATCATCTAGACAATGTATCATTTGATACATGTATCAATGTATCAAAAGACATCTAGACCATCACTGACTGTATCAGAAGTAAGCCACACAACCCACAACTCCACATCCAACCCTACCTTATCCAACACATCCATCACTCAAAACTAGGCACACACGCCCCTAATTACCTCAATTCCAACAACAACTGACCTTAACTGCAAGCTACTCAATGCAAGAAGCCTTGTGAATAAAATACCTGAATTTCTCCTCTTACTTAAGCCCCTGTCACACAGCACCAATGGATGGAAAGAGGATGTAAAACGGAGAAAAACACTTGTTATCCATTGGTTAACGCGATGCATACGTTCTGTACTCACTGCGTCCATTTTTCATTTACTCTCTATCCATCCAGCATCCCGTCTACTGACATTTCATCCACTCAAAAAGTTTTAAGCTGCACAAAACTTTTTCAGCGGAAAAAGTATCCAATGCGTCTGTTCTACATCCGCTACACATACGGGGAACATCCGTTATACATCCGTCGTCATCTGTTACGCATCCCTATATCCGCTAGACATCCACTGTGCATCCGCGCAACTCGCATCTGCTCCAGCGGAAAACGGACACAGGGAGGAAGCGAAACGGACACGGAACGGACATGCAGCGTTAGTAGCACGGATGTAAGAAGGATGTAAGCAGATGCAGCTCGGCTACAAAGCATTAAAATGGAAAAAACGTTCGTAAGGGGGACGTTATCTCGGATATTTAGGATGTCTGCAGGATGTCTAGAGGATGCAAAAGGACACCTAGCGAAAACCTATATTTCCTATGAAAAGGGGTAGAAATCACCTGGATCTCACTTTCAGTCCAGCAGACCTCTTCAGCCTTCATCTGGCTCTTGCTCTTCCACAGCATCCAGTCATCCCCACCATGGATCGTCACACACTCCTTTTGGTAGCTGCCATCATTCTACAACAGTGCGAAGCCATCTACAGGCTCTTTCACCTGTTCTACGGAAGAAAAGGAGGCGCTCAAGAAGTGTCTGGTCCGAAGATGGATCACGAGAAGAGCCGAGTACGGACTGGTATAACAAGCTGATGGTGGAGCTCAGGAACGGAAGGACTCTCATGCCATTCCAGAACTTCATGAGGATGCCGCCAGCATGTTTTGATGAAGTGGTTGTGAGCGGCGTGAGACCCCAGGTTGACCAAGGCAAACACCAACTTCCGGCCCAGCCTGGACCCTGGGATGAAGGTGGCACTGACTCTGCGCACCTGGCCTCTGGGACCACGTACAAGGAGCATGCAGTATGCTGCAGGGTGCCACACAACACCATCAGCATTGTGGTCAAGAAGTGGTGCAGGCCATCATCGAAGAATACCGAGGAGCTCCTCCAGTGCCCTTAAACTGAAAAAGGCTGGAAGAAAGTTGCAGAGCACTGTATCAGAAGTGGGAACTTCCCCCACAACGTTGGAGCCATAGATGGGAAGCACGTGGCCTTGCAAAGCTCCAGCAAGTCAGGGTCCACTTATCACAACTACAAGGGCTTCTTAAGCATCATCCTGTTAGCCAGGTCAATGCTGAAACAAGTTCATGTACATCGAAGCTTCAGGCAACAGCTCATGTTCAGATGCCCAGGTATACAACGCCAGTCATCTCAAGGAGGGGCTGGAATGCAACCTCATCATGGGCTTCCCAGATCAGGACCCCCTGCCCAACGACATGCAAGATGTGCCCTACTTCATCGTGGGGGATGACGCCTTCCCCCTCAGAACCTACCTCATGAAAGCCTACACTTCCAGACTCCGTCACCCGTGAAGAGAGGATCTTCAACTACAGGCTGTCCAGGCAAGGTGGGTGGTGGAGAAACGCCTTTGGCATCCTGGCCAACAGGTTTCCAGGTACTTCTCACCACCATGGCAGCATCACCCAGAGACCGTGAGGAACATCGTGGAAGCTTGATGCATCCTGCACAATCTCATGCGCACCCGCTACTCAGTATGCAGAACAGGCTCGTAGACCACCAACAAGCAATGGGGACATGGAGCCTGGTGAATAGAGCAAGGTTGAAACCTTGATAGATACTGTGGATGTGCAAGGCCCCAACAGAGCTTCACATTGAAGGGAAGAAGCAGCGCAAACTCCAGAAACACTGGGCAGGCTCCCCAGCTGGAGCAGTGGAGTGGCAAGACAGGAATGATAGATTCTTAAATGGATGCTTCCTTCAGCCTGTCTCTTCACACTGATGAGATTGTGCCATGTATGTTGAGTGGCCCTACCAATGAACAGGGCATTTAAAAAGAGTTGTGTTTTTGTTGAAATGTGCTGATCAATGATTAAATTGTTATTGATAATAAAGGGCCATAGGAGTGTAGCACCTGGGAGGGTGGACCATACAGTCCCACTATGCTTGCACTGGAGGTTTATCTATCCCACAGCTATCTTAACCCATCCCACAACTATCTTAACCATCCCAAAGGTATCCCTGCCAATCCCACTGCTATCCTTAACCCATCCAAAGGTATTCCTGCCCATCCCAGTGCTTATCCTTACCCTTCCCAAAGGTATCCTGGCCCATCCCACTGCTATCTTAACCCATCCCACCAAGCATGCAAAGGCTTAAACCATTTCTTAAAAGTTTCCACCAAGACTTTATTAAAAAAAAAATAAATGAAGCTAGTGTGTGTGAAGCAAGAATTAACTTTATAAATATATAATATATAAACAAGCTGTAAAAGAAAAATGAAGCCAAGTCAAGTGTCCAAATAAAATTCTACAGGTAGCCACCCAGTCTCTGGCACTCTTATTGGTCACTCGGAGGTGTGCCCAGTCTCAGTGGTGAAGGGTCCAGGTGCTGTGGAGGTGGCTGGTGCTGCCAGTGCTGGTCTGAAGCACCACTGGGGTGCCTGGCCCCGACGAGGAACAACAGTGACGGGTGTGTTGAGGGAAGCTCTCCGACAGCTGGCTCAGCCCCGTGATGTTGAGAGCTTCTTCCTCCATTCCATGGGGTGTCAGCCCCAAGTTCCAGAGGACAGATGTACTGAGGCCGGGCTTGCTGTAGGTGGAGGAACAGAGCAGTGTACGGTGGGCTGTCTGGCTCTGAGCTGGTGAGGACTGGCGTGCCGGGCATCTGTGGCGCGGGTGGCATCGTGGCATTGGTGCCATCAGTGTCGTGGGTGGAATTGTGGCATCAGTGAACCGTGGCAACGGTTGGTCATCGCGATGACTCTGTGCCTGGACTGGGAAGGGCTGCTTGCCTGTGCTGCTGGACCTCCTGGTAGCCGTAGCCCTGGTAGTGGGCCTGTGGAAAGCCTTGGAATGGGAGGGACATCACCTGGGGTTGGAGGAGCAGACCTGGACTGGGTGGGGAGCAGGTTCATCTTGGTCAGGAGGGTTGTTGAAGCAGCTGGTGATCTGCGTCCTTCACCCACCTGTACTGGGGGTTCCTCTATGTCCGTGAGGTCTGCTCGTGGACAATAGGTGAGGAAGGGCTGCAGGTGGCAGGATGAGTGAGTTGGTGTGGACCAGCTCAGAAGAAGAGGAGATCTTTGCTGGCCTCCGCGATTGGTGGTCCCTGATCTCCAGCAGGACAGCTGTGTGCTCTGCCTCTCCTGTCTGCTCTCTGCCTTTGGTGGAGGTGGAGCTGGGGGTGGATGCGGTGGTTGGGCGTTGTGGAAGTACGATCTCCTTTCTCCACACTGCACCAGGGAGTCCTCCACTATTGCTCCAGCACGTTAAAACAGCTGTTCTGGGGGTTACTCCGCGTGGGACGCTCCACAGAAACCTGCCTGGAGACAGGAGCTGACTCTCGGCTGGAAGAGGACTGGCTCTCAGCAGGCTGCCGCGAGAGAGAGGTTCGTGAGAGGGGCTGCTTGCTGCTGCTTGCTGACCTGCGCCTCATAGCGGATCTCACCCCTCCAGGAAGACTGCACCTGGCCATGACGTTAGGTCTCTCCTATTCCGGCAGCCTTAACTGTTGGCCTTGGCAGATTTCTTGAGGCTCAGCTTCCTGTACCAGATGTTGGCATATGCTTCCACCAGCCAAGAGCACATCCGAGTGTAGCTAGCACTTGTCCGCCTTCTCTCTCCAAGCAGCCTGCTTCCTTTTGTGTCCCTGTAGAGCCGGTCCCTTCTGCCATAGATAGTCATTCTTTCTCAAGCCACTCCAGCGACCTCATCCTCATCGTTTCCTCCTCAATGGAGTATTGCTTCGCTCTTCCTGTTCCCGCATAGTGCCTTCCCTCCTTTGGAAGGACCAAGATGGGCCCCTATCAAGGGGCTTCCAGGTGGTAGAGGCTGTCCTCCCACCCCCACCACCAGCAGCAGCAGCAGGGGATCATTCATCAGCAGCAGCAGCGCAGCACCCAGCAGGATTTAATATAATTCTCAACTCATTTCATCAGCAGCGGCAGGCACACATCGATCATCATCACACACGCAAACACAACAGCCACCCAACCAACCAACCCAGCGCTCAGCAACCACGCATGCAGCTAGCAGACAGCACCCAGCAGCAGCACAGCAGTACCAAGGGATCAGCAGCAGCAAGAGTAAGCACCAGGAGCCCCAGCAGGACCAGGAGCACGAGCAGGACCATGCAGGACGAGCCAGGATGAGCAAGTCCAGCGAGCAGCAGTCAGACGAGCAGGACCAGTAACTGAGGAGCAGGCTTCAGCAGACAGTAAGCACCAGCAGAAGCACCCACTGCCAGGAGCAGCGCTCAGCAGAAGTAAGCAGTGAGCAGAAAGCACCACCGCCATAAGCCATCATCGATCAGCTTCCTCCAGAGCAAAAGCAGCGAAGCCCCAAGCTGCAGAAGAGCTGAAGCCCAGTGGCTGCAGAAGCCCAGCAGAAGCAGATGTGAGGGACAGGGCGGTTGGGAGTGTGCCCTGGTCCCTCTTGCCAAGTGGCTGGCAGAACGATGGGCTGACGGCTTTTCTTCTTCCCTATGGTTGTGGGTTGCTGGCTAGCGAAAGCTGGCAGGGAGGCTGTGCAGGGAGGCTTGGCAGGCAGGAAGGCCACCAAGTGCATGCGCGGACAGGCAGGCAACAAGGCTGGCATCCAAGGCTGGCAGTAAGACTGGCAGCAGTGCATAGCAGGCAGAGCAGGCTTGGCAAGGCCATCGATACCCGATTGTCTGGATGCAAGTCTTTCCTCTGAATGGTGACCTGCTTCCGAGCTGCCTTTCCTATTTATCCACGGGCTGACGCCATACATCCCCCCGCAGCGCAGTGAATTTAGCATCTGCCTAGGCTTCCGCTTTGCATTCCGCCTAGGCTTCTGCTGTGCATCCTCTTCATCCGCTGTGCATCTGCTTTGCATCCCATTCTTACGCTCTGCATCGCCTCTGCATCCGCTCTTTCCGCCCAACACTGCGCGCGTCTGCTTTGCTGAAAGTTTACCCTGGAAGCCTAGCGGATGTGCCATCGCTTCCCAATCCGCTTCCATCTGCTAGCGCCCTTTCCGCATCCGCTGTTCCATCTGCCCTTGCGTATCCTCCCCCTGTCTGTTCGCTTTCACGGTTATCCGCTCTGTTTATGCAAATCTTTTGCCCCTTTTGAGAGCGAGATAACAACGGATGGGAACATTTTTCTCGTCCGCTGTGTCCTGTTTACAAACGGTTTGCATCATTGAGATTGTTGACAGGGCTTACTATGTTACAAGAGCCCCTGATTATGACATCGAATATGTAAACAAGCCTAAATCACTATTAACATGGGCAAGATCCTGCCTGACACACTTTAATCTTTCTGGTGACTTCAATCTACCTCACATATACTGACCGTAAAACCGAATGTACAACTGAAACCACACATGCAACCTTCTACAATGCAGTAACAAAAATCTGGGACTAGCAACACACTAGTAACCAAACAACACTAGAGATAAAACAACTGCCTCAATCTCATCTTCTGCAATAGTTGAATCAAACTTACGGAATTACAAATTAAAGAACCCCTTTCAAACAGTGACCATAGCAGACTGACTTTCGTCTCAAATGACGTTCACACAAAAAATCATCATAAAGCATGACATTCCCGAATTATAACCTTCAAAAAAGGCAAACTAATGATCTTATTTAAACAATGATCTCTCATCCCTTGATTGGCAATTTCTATTCACTGGATGCAATACTGTTGGTAGATTCATTACAACATATTTCTACTTGGAAGTCAAAAAGAGTCATCAAACTATATGTAGCAGTAACAACTCCCAAAACCAGAAAAAACAGATTACCCATAACACTAAGGAAGCTTCAGTCCAAAAAGAGGTACTTTGGTGGAAAAAAACAAATCTGTATTAGTCAACTTCAAAAAGTGATACAAAAATTTATGCTACTAGATAAAAACTGAAATGAACCATTATACATTAAACAAAAGGAAAACCTTCCACGCACTAATTCCACCCGCACTTCTACAATTTGTAAACAACAAAGCTAAAAGACTCAGGTCCATCCCAACCCCTGGACCAATCCATCATCCTCCACTTAGAGACAAAAACTTCTCTCTAATAAACCAATTTGGTTTCAGGAAAAAACTATCCTTACAATCTACCAACTTCTACACTGCAAAAATACATGGACTACACAACTCGATTTCGAGGCAAAGCAAATAGACGCATCTACATAGCTTCTGTAAAAGCCTTTGATTCAGTGGTACATGACAAGTAACTCCTAAACGAAAATCTTACCGGTATCGTTCTGGGACACCTGCCATAACTGGATTAGAAACATTCCTGTTCAAACCGACAACAAATGGTCAAATTGGAGTTCCTATCACAATTCTTAGCCTGCAAACAGTGGTTGTCCCAAAGGCAAGTGTTCTAGGACCAACTCTCTTCACACTCTACTATAAATGACCTCTGTGATATATCAAGAGAACTAACGTCTCTTCCCTGACAAGTGTAAAGCTGTTCAACACCACAGACAATATGCTAACCCTTCAAAGACCTTGACTTATGTATCCAGAATGGTAAACAAATGGCAATTTCAAATCTCAACAAATAAATGCTCTGTCTTCCCATATTGGCGAAAAAAAATCAGAAAATAAAAAATACGGACTGAATAGTCAAGACCTTGTTGATTGGGATCCAAACTCTGCCAAGGACTTGGGTACTCTCTCTAATGATCTAAGTGCTGAGCCCACCTGTTAACTACCTAGTCAAAAAAGGTGTTAAGAATTGTTAACCTAATTCCTACATAGCTTTTTCGTTCTGGTAATATCACACTACTAATGAGAGCATGCAAAAACATTTGCAGACACAATCCTTGAATAACAGCTCATCAGTCTGGAAACCTGCTTTATGATCTGATATTAACACAACTTGAAAAAAAGTCCAGAAATATTTCACAAGGAAGAGTTCTCCATCCTCTCCTCGTGGCAGAAATACTTATGTCACCAGACTTGAAATTCCGTAAGACCTAAGAAAACTTGAATTATGCCCATTTCAGTCATGATCTAAGTAGGTAGTATAAAATCATACATTGCAATGTCCTATGCCAATGAATACTTCAGCTTCACCCATTACAATACAAGAGCAAACAATAGAACAAAACTCCCAGGTTAATCACACCAACTTGATTGTAGAAAATACGACCTTCAGCCATAGAGTGGTCGTTATCTCGAATTATTCTTACCTGGACTCTTGTGGTTTCTTCCCCAAACCCCAAAAACCTTTAACCTTAGACTGTCTCCTATTGACCTCACCCCTTTCCTAAGAGGTCTGTAGGGGGTGTGCATAAGCGCATCAACGTGCCTACCGTCCCTGTCCTATTGTTTCTTTTTTATTCATATCCATTTCATGTATTCAGAACCATGTTTATACTTATATCTGTTATGTTGTAAGCAATTGACAAACCAAATAAATAAATAAATAAATATTTTACTTGGTTACACAAGTAGGAAACACAGCACAAAATCAGATAAAGTTGCTATATCGTAAAAATGTCATTATGCTCCACTACCTATCTTTAGGAAGAAGAGTAGAGGGAGTCCTTGGCTTATAACGGTTCCTTTTAGTGACCGTCCAAAGTTACAACCTCACTGGAAAAAGTGGCTTATGAGCATTTTTCACACTTACGGCTGTTGCAGGATCTGCCCTTTTGGTCATGTGGTCAGAATTCAGACAGGGGACAACTGACTCACATTTGTGGTGGTTGTCAGCTTTAAAATGCAGCTGCCACATTTTTTGAAAGAGAGTTGGAGGAGTTGAAAAGTTCAAGGTTATTCTGTATGTCCTATTAAGAAATTCCAGGGGCAGTTAATTGGTTCTCGTAATTTATGAAGTGTAGAAGTGGGAGGAGAGAAGGGAGGAGAGAAGGTGGATTCTGTGTAACCTGCGAAAATAATTTCACTTGAGAAATTGCCTTTGACATACCAGATCTGTTCCTAATTTTATTTTATTTATTTTATTTTTTATTTATTTTGATTTGTCAATCGCTTACAAGATAATAGGTACAAGTATATACATAGTTATGAATACATGAAATGGATACATATAAGAAAAATAAAGAAACAATAGGACAATAAATCAATTGGAGAGAAATGTCTCAGAGTGATTGATATCATGGATATTTTCTGAATGCCTTACAGTGGTCACTGTGTCCTGGGATCCTGGGATCCCCTTTTGTGACTTTCTGACAAGCAAACCAGATTTGCTTAATGACCGTGGGATGAACCTAACTAGCAATGATTCACTTGGCAACGGGATCAAGAAAGCTGGTACAAATGGGGCAAAACTCACTCGGCCAAGGTCTCTCTTAGCAACAGAAATGTTGGGCTCAACTGTGGTCGTAACTCAAGTACTGCCTGTATTTAGCAAGCCTATTGCATCCCATCTGTGGTTTCCTCTCATGCTTCTCCTGAGCGATGGGCAGATATATGCCATCACAACTCATTTATTCTCTTTAATTCAGCCATTTCAACACAAGAATCTCTATCATCATAATCTTGATCAACATCACATTAAATAAACTACAATTTGGCACACCTTTTCAAGGTTTATGTGGGGTGGAATCAAAGCTTTAGAGAAACACATGCAACTTTAGTGGTTTCATTTCTGTTTCTCTGTCATCAGAATAACAGAATCACAGAGTTGGAAGGGACCTCAAAGATCTTCTAGTCCAACCCCCTGCTCAGGCAGGAGACCCTAAACCACTTCAGACAGATGGCAGTCCAGCCTCTTCTTAAAAGCCTCCAGTGTCCCCACCACTTCTGGAGGCAACTTCTGTCCCTCTGGTTCATTGTCCTCCCTGTCAGGAAAATCCTCCTTAGTTCTGGGTTGCTTCTCTCCTTGGTGAGTTTTTGCCTGTTACTTCTTGTCCTGCCTGTCTTCAGGACTTTGGAGAATTGGACCCCTCTTCTTTGTGGAAGCCTCTGAGATATTGGAAGGTATCACATGCCCCCTGGTCCTTCTTTTCATTAAACTGGGCATCCCCAATTCCTGTAACTCTTCTTTACCTGTTTTAACCTTTGCAGCTTAAACCAGCTGGCCTCTTCTTATGATGAATGAACCTGACCTCAGTCCTAGGAGACCAAGCCTGCTCTTTCTCTTGGTAACCCACTGGGTGCTGGTGTGCTAGAATCAGCATGACTAAGCCAAGAAGAAGAATCACCTTTCCTCCTTAACCAAAGTGACCCCAAACAGGGACTTTGCAGTTTGAAATGATGTCAGCACAAGCTGTTTTCTGTGGAATGGAAAACTGGATTCATTCTAAGCTAGGATAAAAAGAGGCCAGTGCTTGAAGCAGAAGAATCTTTATTTCAGAGCAAGATACAGGCAAAATATCCATCCTAGCTACTGAAAATGGCCAGGAATTAAGTTCTTGAAGCAGACAAACCATCAAACAGTGAACAACAGTCTAATAAAGGAACATCCCTCCAATACTGATAGGGCAAGTCATTTGTATATAAGCAGAAAGCAAACTCCTTTCCCCTCTAGCACTGATGAGGTTATCTAGTTGGGTAACAAAATGTCTGCAAGAAAACCACCAAACTCAGAGAACACCCCAGAGACCTCAGAGTTTAATCCTGAGCTACAAATATTGCTCTACCAGTACAATTAATATTGAATGGGTCCACATGGCAGACTGGATCCATCAAGGTCCTTCCAGAAGACAAGGACTATCGTTCCTTTGAATTTTATTTCCAAAACTGTCTTATGGCCCTTTTAACACCTTGCATAAGCCAAGTTCCTGTACAGGGCAGGGGTTCAATCCAGGTGGTCTGCAAGGCCCCTGCCAAGGCATGAATAAGAGATGAACTATGCACCAACAAATCCAAAGATTGGTTTGATGTGTACTTTTTACATCTGCTACGAACAATTTTTCCAAAAGGCACCAGCATTTTAGTCCACAGGATGGATGCAAAGATGCATTCACAAGTACATGCAAACATACAGTATATTTGTTGCAAAAAGCAAAGTGAGGCCATTGAGTTCCCCGGCTGAAACAATCATGATTTCCACCTCAAAAGCTTTCTTCCATGTGAAGGCCTTTCAACAGTCCAGATCCTAGAAGTTGTTTGTTTAAAGGAAGTTAAGCTGCCCAGATTTTTGAAGACTTTATTTGGAGCACTCTTGGGGTTTTGGGAGGTTTTTTTTTTTAGCTTTGTTTTCAGAACTGATAGGCTCCTTGAAAAGATCAGTTTGTAGGTTAAAAACAACACTCGATAAGTCTCTTCAACAATATGATTTGGAGCAACAATATGTCTGCCACCCTTAGTACTGAACATTTGGTTCTAATTCTTTTCACTCCAGCCCCATTTTATGAGCCACTCGTGAAATGAATGACACCACGCTGTTCCTCAAAAAAGACAGCCGCAAAGCTGAAAAATGTGACTTTGTGGAAATCTGGCTAAAGGGCATCCAGTCCACCAGCTTATTTCTCACAGTGCTTGTTCTGTATATAGAATAGTAGACTCCTAACACAGGATTCTGATTGGCTAAAAAGCCTGAATGGGATGGCAATAGAAACCAATCAAGAAACCGACTCAAAATGCGGCAAAACTAAATACCTGTCATTGGCTACAAGCTGGCAGGCAAATCCCTATAAAAAGGCTGCCGCGGCTTGAGCCAATGTTCTGTTTTCCCACTGCTGTAATAATAAGACTTTGTGTTGAACCTGCGTCTACCTCGCATTTTTCCGGACGAACAGTTGCTAAGTTCCACAAAGACTTTGTCAACCTTTCCTGCTGATCGCTTACTGCCGGATGTTCTTAAGATTCAGGCCAATGGCCTTTCCCCACTTAAGATATATTGTAAATCTAACCATCTATAGTAAATAGCCAATAGCACCTAGACTATATACAACTGCTCAGCGCTTTCCAGCCCTCTTCTAGACGGTTTACAGAGCCAATATCTTGCCTCCCACAACAATCTGCGCGTCCTTATTTGGACCCACCTAGGAGGATGGGAGGCTGAGTCCAACTTCAGAAGGAAGGAGAGGGAGGGAGGAGAAGGAGAAGAAAGGAAGGAAGGAAGGAAGGAAGGAAAAAAGGAAGGAAAGAAGGAAGGAATAGCAATCGCCCTTAGACTTGCATACCACTTCACAGGGATTTCTTGCCCTCTCTAAGTGGTTTACAGAGTCAGCCTCTTGCCCCCAACAATCTGGCTCCTCATTTGACCCACCACAGAAGGACAGAGGGAAGGCTGAGTCAACCGTATGTTAGCAATATTTCCATGGTCACATGATCTAAATTCAGATGTTTGGCAGCCTACTCATATTTATGATGGTTGCAATGTCCTGGCATCATGGGGTCTCCTTTTGCAATCCTCTGACAAGGCCTAATGGACCATGGAGCCTCTCCTTTGAATTTTTTAAATTATTATTACTATCTTGTTTTTTTTTATTATTATTATTATTATTATTATTATTATTATTATTATTATTATTATTATTATTTTTATTGGATGATGGACATGTGTTTATCCCAAGCATGTTTCAACTCAGTTACTGATGATGAAGCAGAGTCCGTGGGGAAGCCAGATTTGCTTAACTGCCATGCTACTAAGTTAACTGTGGTGATTCACTTAACAACTGTGGCCAGAAAGGTGGCAACATGAGGCAAAACTCACTTAACTGTCTCACTTAGCAACATAAAGTTTAGCTTCAGTTGTGGTCAGAAGTCAAGGTCCATCAAATGTTACAATCAAACTGTTTGAAGAAATATCCATCTGGTTCAGTTTCAAGCCAGGAGAAAGCTTGGGAGACAAAATGGAGGCTGGAAGCTGATTGGAAAGAGGGCCCATTTACTGATGAAGCAGAACCACCAAGCACCTGTGATTCATGGAGTTGAGAGTGAGGGGGTTTTATACCTTCTCCTGGGCTTTACACTTGAGCTTCCTGTTTCTGTGCAAGAACATCTTCTACTGGCTATCATAGGGGTTATGGTGGGGTCATATCTGGCTCTATAGGCAAAGTACAAGTCCAAGGTGTCGAAGCTAAGTTTGGTTGCAATGTTTCTGATGCAATGTCCTTGGGAGATTGTGCAGTGTAGTGAGCTTTGTGTCTTCTGCTAAATGGTAGTGGGCTAATTCTATTAGGTCCTGAAGGGTCATATTTTAATCCCATCACCCTAAAGTTGAAGGTCATATGTTTTGGCCCAGTCTTTCTTAATGGCACAACATACCTGCTTGGAGGTAGGGATCTGATAGAGTTTCTATCTCCCTTCAGATTTTGTATTTCTTTTTTAGGGGAAGTATTTTATCCTGCCTTTTTTTAATATTCCTCAAACTATTTCAATCTTTTAAGACAGGGTTGGCTTCCCACAAAGTATATGATTGCAACATTTGCATGATGGTGTCATTGTGTACCTTCTGTCCTTTATGTCATTGTGTTATTGTGGTGTGATACAGATTCTGTTGACTGTGTAGCTAGCTAGATCAGTCATTAATAGCCATGGGCCCATTTAAATCCATGATGGTTTAAATTGCTGGCCAGACCCATCTCTGATCATTCCATAGTTCTATTACATACGAAGAAGACTGGAGATAAGATTTACTATAAGAAGATAAGAAGATTGGAGAAGATTTACTGTATACAAACAAAATTGAAGATAAGAAGGTCTGGTAGGAAATGTTTTCAGTTGTGTTTCTTGAAGATTCTTCCACTGAGAAGGAAGGCTGACTCTGCTGAACACAATTAAAAAGGCAGCTTTTCATGAAGATGTGCAGCTTCAACTGAAATATTGCCTGAATTTGCATGACATTGTGGATTTTGAAATTGCCCTAAATTTATTCTATTTTTATATCTCTTCCCATGGTTATGTCGATTGGCACAATAGTATTTTAACTGTTGCAAACCACCAGGAGTCAATGAAATGGTAGCAGGGTATAAATCCATCCATAAATAAATAAATCATTTTCTCCATTCCCTCTCTCTCCATATTTAATTCCTTTTGATGATCCTGAATCCGCTATAAAAATGAGAGGAAAAAAAAGACTATTTCCGAGTTTCTCATTTCCCCCATTGGGCAGGATTTAATGTAGCTCAATCATACAGGCAGTTCTCATCTTGCAACCATTCAGTTAGGGATCATTCTAAGACACAACACCACTGGAGAAACAGTAACTTATGACCATTTCTCACACTTACTACTATTGCAGCATCCCCCATGGTCATCTGATCAAAACTGACTCAT